>JAQFZC010002663.1:0-21939 GCA_034695205.1 Dicyrtoma fusca
TGTTAAATAATTTCATTCAAAAATTTATTGACGGGAAACAGATGCACCAAATTTCAAAAAAATTTGTATGTTGCGTTGTAGTGTAATGGAGATTCATAAAAAAAATATATCAAAAATTTTGAAGGTGTTTTGATTTTTGGGAGAAAAATGCCAAATGGCCGCTAAAATGTCAAAAAATTACAATGTGCACGGCCACTTGAGAGAACACATGATTCATTCAAGAAAGAGAATTACACGAGTTCAATAATAATAATAATTTATCAATAATAGTTCAAAGGAGTATAATATATAAGTCAGTTGCATTGCATTGTGCATTCTTTTGATGATCGAATTTAGAATCTACGCAGTTTTTGTGTTTAAACAATGCATAATGGTTGCAGGGCTATTACTATTGCTGTTTCAGCTATTGCTATGTATTAGAATCGAACTTGGTTGCAATCTTGCAATGCAGTTCGTAGTTTAATTTAAAACATTTAATTGAATTTAATATTAAATTTTAATATTTTTGATAGATGGAACACTTTTACTGCTTGATCTCGTTCTGGTTTTGATTTCAACTTTAATTTCCTTGTCCGTTTGCCGTTTAAAATGTGGATGAATCGGGATCAGAAAAGAAAATGGATCTGGGATCTGAATCTGGTTCTAGTTTACAATAAATTGTATACAGTACTGGGATGTAATGTAGATTGATTTTTTATGCTCATAGATTTTATTTATTAAAAAGGAGCAGGAAGCAGATTGAGATTTGAGAGTGTACCTAACAAAATTGTATTCTATTCATACTGTCTCGGACTCATTTATTTATGGAGAATTTATGCGTAATGAGGCATCCGATACTTTTACTTTCATACGCATTTCCGTGTCTATAGATAGATTCTAGATACTTTATTCTTTGGTGTCCTATTCAGCAGGCTAGTGTTCAGCACACACACAATACATAATCTGAATCTAAATGTTGAATGTATAAGGCGACAAACGAGCCCACAATCACAATCAACACGCCGTTTACTTTTACTTCTACTGACATGTACGAGGCTGCTAACGAACTTTTATCGCACATCTCTGTATGCATACTGCTTTACAGATATTTGTATGCTTCCCATGATTACATCATTCATGCAGGATTTTAATAGTAGAATTTATTAGAATACCCGTATTCACGTAGTAAAGTATACGTTCCATGTATTTATTTTTATTTTTAATGGCTTGAGGTGGCTACCTGCTATCTAGAAAAAAAACGCAGATTTAATAAAGAAACAGGAAGTAGGTAGATACTGGATCTTCGTACTCTTTCTTCCCAAGGCAAATCGATATCGAATTTGAAATCGATACATTTTTCAAGATCGGTTTAAAATTCAGAGTTTCACAATTTGTACAAGCGTTTTTTATTGAAACTGAACAAATATTGAAATATTGGGCTGTCATTGGACTCGTTGAAGATCGTTGCTGATTGCCCAGTGCTACCAATACAGACAGTCCAGTTTTCAGTCTGCTGAATGTAGTATGGAGGTTCCACGTTGTGGGAAAATGGTACCATAGTGCCGGCTCGGTTACAGATTGGTCTTGCAAAATGGTAAATCTGTAACCGTTTCCGGGACCCCTCTATTTATATTGGTTACAGCTTGACAGAGAAGAAGCAGAACGATGTATTATCCATTATTTCATAGCTGGAAGTAAACTTATAATTTGTATTGTGGGCTAATCTGAATAATTTGGACTTTTTCAAAACAGGTATGTGAATGGCTCTTGCTGCACCTTTCAAACAGATGTGGGTTCGAGCGTTTTGCGCTTTTCTAATGCATGCAATTAGAATGTTATTCTGTAGCTATTTTAAAACGTATACATAAATATGAACTTTTGAACCTTTTGAAAACATGGCAAATGGGACATTTTTTACCTTTTAAAAAACTTCGTAGATGGAGTATTGTTTGCCTTTTCAAAAGCGTGTAAATAGTACCTAATGCATCTTTCAAAAACATGTAAATGGGACTTTTTGCACCTTTTCAAAAGTATGTAATTAGTACATTGTGGACTGTTTTAAAAGCAAGTAAATAGGATATTTTACCCCTCTTCAAAAACATGTAAATAGGACATTCTGCACCATTTCAAAAACATGCAATTATAGCATTTTGCACCCTTTTAAAAACATGTAAACAAGACATTTTGCACTTGTTCAAAAACATGTAAATAAGACATTTTGCACTTTTTCAAAAACATTTAATTTGTCACATGTTGCATCTTTTCAAAAACATGTAAATACAACATTTTGCACGTTTTCGAAACTATGCAAATGGGACATTTTTTCCAAATATGGCATTCGGTCATTGTCATTTCGTATTGTTTCAAAATGTGATACTTTTATAGTGCATTCTTCTTTCGTTAAAAAATATTAGAGTTGCATAGCGCATTTATTATGCGTACGTGTACCAATATTTCTCTCCTTTCAATAGTTTTTCCAGCTTATTTTGCTTTTATGCTCCAATATGCAATGCACAGTCATAGTCATAAACAAGCCATGTCAGCGCAGTTGTCACTTTTGTTCTGTATAAAATGTGAAGCAGTTAAGCAGTCTAAACTATTAGAATTACGCATTTATATTTTCCATATGTGATTATATGGGTCACCTATTGCTACATCTCTGTCCTCTGGACTGTAACTGTATGCTGTATGCTGGAGTTGAGATTTAAATGCTAATGTTAATGTTAATGTGAATATTTATGACTTAACGCAAGACTTGACACAGTGTCCTATCGTCTGTTGGAGTGAACGACACGGAATGGCTCTGCTTTATTGCTCACTAGTCAGAGTCTAGAATTAGTATTCACGACAGATCCCATCCGTAAATTACAATTACACCGTGTGCCGGGTATTATGATAACATGATAATTTAAACCATCGAGTCTGTACAGAGTATGCAGTCAATTGTAAATTTATAGTTCCTATGTACGTATATACTCACATACTTGCAGACCTAACTATAGGTATAGGCACCCAACTTATCTATAGATATATAGATATATATGCATACTTATATGAACTTCACGACTCACTGAGTTCAAATGGCGAAAAAAAATAGCCATTACCATTACAGCTACAATACTGCTACGAGAGTACCTTTGAGCTTCCAGTTAGTTCAGAGATCTTTTCTCTTTGCCCCAACAAAGTACATCCCTAAGGTGCCTTACACTGCAATGCACACTGCACTGTAGATACATGCGGCCGTGTTTTATGTTTCCACGGTTTCTTTCAATGAACTTGGCCAGTAGTGCAGGAACAGGATCAAGCCATTAAATTAAAACCTCCTCTGATGTTAAAGCAAAAGCAACTATCTGCATCTTTCTCTTTTATAGTATTTTTGCTGCCTTTTTGTTTCATTCATTCTGTTTTTTACATATTTCATTCAAAAATGCTTTGTTACTTAGGTATTGGGTACTTCTGAATTTGACCAGAGATCATATTCATAGGCTTATATGCTTATATGCTATGCATGTATAAATTACTGTTCGATATATACCTATATCGTCGGTGAAGAAGCACTGTGCTGTGAGGGAAGTCTGGCTATGGTTTAATCTCATTTTGATGTAAGTTACGATACGATACTCGCCACAGCCAATTTTTTTTACCGGCGCTTATAAAGAGTGCAAATATGTATACAACATGTTTAATTATAATTACACTTTTTGAGAGGTGCAAATTGGAGTTTAACTATTTTTGAAAAGTTTAAATAGCATATTTACTATTTTTGAAAAGTTTAAATAGCATATTTACTATTTTTGAAAAGTTTAAGTAGCATATTTACTATTTTTGAAAAGTTTAAGTAGCATATTTACTATTTTTGAAAAGTGTAAATAGTAGTTTTAGTACTTTTTAAAAGTGGAAATAGAAGCCTCATTCATCAAGTGTTTTCAAAAAGTGTAAATACTACTTTTACACAATTTATAAAAAGTGCAAATACGGCTTTTACTAGTTAAAATTGTATAAAACAAAATTTTACTGTTTAAAGAAGTGTTAAGGGGTATTTACGCGTTTTGTAAACCGGAGTAAAAAGTTGATTTTTGGACTTGCACCTTGAAGTGATGTGATGTTCTAAAGGAGTAGGATTTGCGCCACAATGCTTCTTTACACACGATAAGAAGGTAGTATAAGGTAGTAATCCATACTTGGTTTTGATTTTCAATTCGACGTGCAGTGGACTGTCGTTTGGAATTGGAACGTGATACGTCATTGGCATTGGTCATAGAACCCAAGAAAGAAGCCAACGATGCGCATTTTTATTTAAAGTTTTATCTCATAATGTGTGTGATAATGAGCTTGGTCAGCTGGAACTTGAGGCTGGCCTGTGCAATGCCGTGTGTTTGCGTTTGCCACAGTATCTATAGTGCGTAGCTATACTCTAAAAAAATAATTGACTAATGCCTAATGCAAAGTAATGTAGTGTAAACTAATGTAATGTAATGCTACTTTATGAATGGACTGCCAGCGTAAAATTCCGAGTGCATAAAGAGTGCAGTAAGGATTCATAATTTAAATAGTGACCATGCATGCATCCGTTTCGGTTCCAGCACTTTCTGCGCGTGGCTTATTTTCGATGCTTTTATTAGTTTTTTAGAGAATTCAAATTTTTAAAAGGAACATTATACATTTACATTGGGATTGTGTTAATACATTTTTTTTTACCCCTTTACCGTGCCTGAACAATGACATGTATGCACGTAATGTTAATGCATCGTCGGTAGCCAGTAAAAAGGTTTCAATGTGAAAATCAACAACATTCCTGTTTCATGTTTCAGTCCCACTGATTTTCAATTGGTGAATATTCATAAACTAACAACTGACATTTTGTATTTATTTTACATCGGTTTCGTTTTCATTTGTGCGGATATTTTATGACCTGCTATTAATTATATGAAAAAATTCCCCACCCATACGTATGCCATTGTACCGAGTCATACAATGATAGAATATGTTTTAGTACCCAGAGCTAAAAGCCAGGCCAGGAAGCCAGGATGCCAGCACCTGCGTCTCTAATGGACACTGACTGACTGACACTATCTAGTACAAATAATAAACAGAACTACCGAAATTTTGATATTATTCATTTATACATATTATTATATTTCAACTGTTTCTTCGGTGAATATAGCGATTTGTACAGCTCCCTACTAATGCTGTCGTCGGTGGCTTGGGCCTCAACCCCTACATGAATATTTAGCACTACATAATATTTTATCATACTAGTTTAAAATAATGGAACGAAATAAATGGAATTGAAAATGAATTTTGTTTCTACATGCAGAAAAGGGAATGTTTCATCCATTTGCTTATTTGATGCTGTCTGTTTAAAAAATCACTGGAAAGAAACAAGAGTGCAAACAATATCAGAAACAAATACAAAATGAAAAAATGATGCACCCACCGACAGCTACAGATAGTAGTTAAATATTTTGTGTGTGTGTGGTTTGTCCGATGGTTTTGATTACATATTTGATAGAGCTTCACTGGCAAACTGGCATACTCTGGCAAGTACAGATAATATAAAAGAAATAAAAAAAATGAATAAATGGATAAAAAGCAAGAGCAGATGACACCTTTTCCCAAATGCTAGCTGCAATCTATCTCCTTACCTTTCCTACATAAATATTTATGTAAATCACAAGGGTGAAAGCAGTAGTGCCGTGTAGTTACAAAAATGTTTTACAGCCATAATGGACCAGGAGGCTGGAGGTGGAAGCTAAACGCTCTGGTGTACAATATGTAATTGTAAGAATGAGAATGAAAATGATGGTTTGTCATACGGATAATGTGCTTTTTAGGATTTTTAGGCTTTTAATCATTATCACATGACAAGTTGAACAACAGAGGGAAATCAAGTCCAAAAGCAATGAACTACGGGCTAATGGCTTTACATGCAACTGTACATTGAGGTTTATACAACAGAAGGAACATCCTATTGTAACGTTTTTTATGTATTTGTAGTAATACTTTGGCTTAAGCCTTTGCCTTTGGTCACGCCTTTGAACCCACCAAAAATATATCTGTATGTATACAATGAAGCACTTATTACTGTGTACTTATGTCAGTCATCTACCGCGTTCTTTATAAATCGTTCATTTCCGGTGTCGGTCGGGTTCGGGTTCGGGTGCAGATAGGCACCCCGGTATAGTGAAAGTGATACGCCTAATTTAGAGGTAATCCTCGCAGTGTTCAAATAGCATTAAAAAAAACAATCTAAAAGAAAAATAATTAAATACAAGGTTGGTTGTTGGTCTGATCCTGATGACAGCGTGGGGCAGTACCAGAATCTCAAAGACGATCAAGTGCATTCATCATTCGACGATCAAAATCGCAAGTGCAAGTGGTGTCTTTAGAATTTTTAAAAAATGTGGATTGTAATACGAAAACAGAAAACAATTAACAATAAGCGTCTACAGATTCTGATGAAGCTGATGCTACAAACAAGTAAGAAATACATGGAACGGGACAAAATGTTAAAGAATGGATTTTTTGATGACCGGATTTTGTATTTTTGTAGGTGGTTAAATGATGTTTTCCATAGTCAGCTGTTCTGCCGTGTCTTCAACTATGATCTCCAATGCAATTGAAATGTGAGTATTGTACAGAGTAAGTTTATCCATAATTACATCTTACATCGTCTGTGTAAATGCAATTTGTCCCAAGTCCAGTCTATGCTTAGTTACAATATGTCCCAAGTCTTTATAATGGAAAATATCATTATGTGACAAAACTAGTAAACAACATTTTTTCAAAACGGTCAAAACTAGTAAATGACACTTTTTCAAAACGGTCAAAACTATTAAATAACACTTTTTCAAACTGGTCAAAACTAGTAAATGAAACTTTTTCAAAATGGTCAAAACTAGTAAATGACACTTTTTCAAAACCGTCAAAACTAGTAAAAGACACTTTTTCAAAACGGTCAAAACTAGTAAATAACACTTTTTCAAAAATGTAAAATATCATTATGTGGACTTGGGACATATTTCAATTAAGCATACACTGGACTTGGGACAAATTGCATTTACACAGACGACATGTGTGTGCATCTATCTATAGTTACCTATGTCTGTATTTTATTTTGTATTTGGATGGTTTGGTTTGGACGTTGCTTACTTATTGCGTTGGTCTTGGGTGGATGGTGAGATTTGAGATTCTCTCTTGAAGTTGTTAAGTGGCTGTCTAAAGTTTTTCTTTTCAGTTTTGAAGCTCTCTTCAGTCTTCACATAGTTTCATTCATTTCATTATTCCATGCTAGATGCCTGGGACGGTCGCATGTACATGTGGACATTGTTCAATGTTGACGACTGCCACGACGAAGACGATGATGACGACAATGGCCTTCATTTTCCGGTTCCCAGGGAACTTCTTCGTTTGTTTAGTGTTTTCCATTTTCGTGAGTGCAACAAGTATGTATGTGTAAGCCATAAGCGCAAGAGCATTACCGTCACTCCTTGATTATTAGTCAAGTAATCGCAGCTCACTTGGTTTAGATTTCTCGACATTTTTACATTTGATCGTTTAAAAATGTTGCAAGTATGTAGCTATATGTGTCTAGGTATTTTGTAGCCCTGTTTTTAATAAAAAGAACTAACTCTTTTGGAATTTCGATTTTATAGAGAATGTCATTTTTAAAACTGTGATTTGAAGAAATTATGTTTCAAAATCTTTTTTTTTTGAAGATTTCATTTAAAAAGTGTAATTTAAAGGAATTTTTGAATTTAAAAAAATCGTTTTATACAGAATAGCATTTACAAATATGTGCTTTCCCAGTATTGTGATGTTTAAAAAACCGTTTTATGCGGAATTCTGTTCTAAAAAGTGTCTTTTTATGAAACTTTGATGTTAAAAAAAAGCTGTATGCACAATGCCATTTTAAAAAGTGTAATTTTAGATTTTTAATGTTTAAAAAAATTGATTTTTATAAAACTCATCAACGAAACATGTATTTATATTTCCTATAAGTTGGTATTTTATACCAATATTTTATTAAAGCATTTTGTAGAATGACTGCTATATATTATATGCTCTTTAATCACAGATTTACGGTATGTATGCACATAGGCTATAGCCCAAGACCATCCGTTTTGAATTAGCTACATACATAATTACGCACTGTGCTATATCCTGCATTCAATTCTAAATTCTGCTTTTGCTTCTGTTCTTGAATGTAGTAGGTGTCTACAGTTCTACAGATACTACAGATGGAATCCTTTCATTTCGTTGACGTTGCATTTTAGTATTGGTACACTCGACTCTTATGATCTTCCGAGCATACATATTTATTTGTGCATCCGTTAATTACACATACATACATGCCAGGAAGGCAGGAACTAAATACTCGTCAAACAAACTAAAGAAGGAACGACATAAAAACTAGCTTTAGTAATCCCCAGCACAGCACAGTAGGGAAAGTAAATAGGCACAATTGACAATACAGACATTTTCAAAATACGTACCAACCAATAATTACAACGCTATATATGTACGTGTACTTATTACTATTAACTATTTACAGAGTGAGCAGAAATTAAACACAGAAACCAAATATTGAATATTGGATTGGAATATTGAAATGCTGGCAGTAAAGAAAAAGTATTGAATGAAGCATTGCGTTTCTTTATTGAAAAAAGAAGGCATTAGATTGCATTTTTATTCTTTTTTTTTATTTGCTTAAGATTTTGTTTTTGTTCGTCCTCCAAAGTTCAACTCGAGTGAACACTCCGTCGTTACAGTTGTCAACTGTCAAGATCACGTAGGCATGTACTACTAAAGACAAACACTAACTAACTACATACTATAACAACTAACCTATCCATACATTTACCTTGGTGACCCTTGCTGTGGTCTTTCATGGCCTAAAAAGGTCATAATCAATGACTGAATTTTATTTTTTAACAGTTACGATTTAATTTTGTTAAAATTGGTTTTTTAAATGGCAGCATTTTTACATTGAATTTTACGCGTTCCACCGTTGCAGTGTTGCATACTGCTGCCTGTATTTCAATCCTAGGCTTAAGATTACGGCAGCGTACATTTGTTGACGCTACTACCCCCAATTGTTTCAGATGTACCTACCAGTACCACAGTAAACCCATAGTACAACAGACTGACAGACTTCGGGATTAAATCTTTAACCTTTTTAAAACGGTTAGTTTATTATTTATCTAGTTTAACACGTTTTCGAAAATGTGTCTTTCTTATTTTGACGCTTTTGAAAATGTTAATTACTAGTTTTGAATGTTTTTGAAAAGTGTAGTTTCCAGTTTTGACCTTTTTGAAAGTGTTAATTTCTTGGATTGTGTCTTTCGAAAATGGTAATTATTAGTTTTGACTATTTTGAAAATGTGAATTACTAGTTTTGAATGTTTTTGAAAAGTGTAATTTCCAGTTTTTACCTTTTTGAAAGTGTTAATTTCTAGGATTGTGCCTTTCGAAAATGTTAATTAATAGTTTTGACTATTTTGAAAAGGTTTATTTTTGTAATATAAATACTTTCTTAAAGTATTCTTTCATGGTTTGTCAGTTTCGAATAGGTTAAAAAAGTGTAAAATAAAAATAAAAGTCAGTCTGTACTGTGTGTGTTGGTGTGGTTGGTATCAGAAGCAGTTGGGGGATGTTAGGCCGACCGAGCGACTTTGTACGCCAGTCGAGTCTAATGCGGAAGTTGGGACGCTGATAAGATTTGATTTGATCTTTTTATAGTTGAATAGCCAATTCAAAAGACGGCCAACTTACAAACTTACAAGTTACAACTATCTACCTACCTACAGAATAATAGTAAAAGTGGGTACCTACAAGTTTAACACTTGCTTGCAGCAGTGCGTTGGTGATCTGGTCTGGTGGTACAAGGGAGGCAGGCAGGCAGGCATATGGCGTTGGTTTGGTAGATAGGTGCTTCATCTGTGATGTAATATGTGGCAGTATAAAAAAAATTCCATCTGCATCTCCAATAGCATTGTGCTGTAGCCATAGCCATTATCCGTAATACCTATATAAATATAAATATAGTTACATGGCTAGTATAATTATAGCAAAATAAGGAAGCCTGTGTCCCTGCCTATACCTTACCTTCACCAAATATAACCCCTTCACTTTCCATTTCCATTTCCACGCATTCAAATCCTTTCATTTTCGTTGAAACTTTTAAACAGATTTTTTTTACTGTTTTTCAAGGGATAGGTACGTACTAGTAAGTGCTGGGCTGGAGGGAGCTTGAGGTTGTATTGCCATGGCGATGCCAGGCTGTAGGCAGTAGGCACCTTCTCGTCATCTCTTTCTTCGTCTTCTATCTCTCCTCACAGTTGAATACTTTTGTGTATCCTTGAATGAAATTAACAATCCGCTTTGTCAGCTATTTCATTCTTGTTCTAGACTCTGGCTTTGGCTTTGGTTTCAGAAATTATCGAGTTTTCTTTGAGGCGACTTACCTTAACAACAAGGGCTTAGGTATGCACGGAAGAACGGCAGGCGACGGCACGTTAAACTTCAAATTTTAACTCTTTGACACGTAATGTAGTATTACAGAAGATATATATAATACCTCTCTTATAATTTGATTGTTGGTTCCTATAAGTATAGTATAGTATGTATATAGGCATTTTTGATTTTAAGTTGAAGATCAAGTCGTATAATTTTAGTTGTTTAGGGTGATAAGTAGGCACTTCCCGTATTATCTACATCCCATCACCGGCATCACCGTCTACCCCAACAATTTTTCGGTTGAACTTGAAACTATAGACTTACCTAGGCTCAGTATTAATGTATGCAACGTAACGTATATATAATCTTTTACATATCATTATGAATTCTGTTTTTATATGCATATTATGCCCTGTGCCTCTTCTGTATTATGATAGCCGTTACATCGTAATGTGTAGATTGTATGGCAGTAAGTAATTATAGGTATAGTTAGGTGCATATTTTTCTCAATGAATTTTTGTAGCAAGTTTGTTAAGTTATGTATCCAGAGATTGCAGATGTACACTTTCCATTTCTTTCATTTTCGTTTTCATTCTCGCCTGTAGCTTTCTGTAGAGCGTAGAGAAATAGAGTAGGATAATATAGGTGGTATGTAATATGATACGTATTAGATTCGTTATACTATTTTGTATGTGGAGGTATTTCATAAGACCGAAGTACATATTAAAAGTAGTTACCTACTCTCGAGATATTTGGCGAGGTCCCCTGCCTCATTAACTCACCTGTATTCATGTATAGGCCAAATGCTAGAGTGTCGCTAAATCCTGCGACGGTTACTTAGAGGTTAAATAGCCCTTTAAACCAGGTGAGTTAATGAGCCAGGGGACCTCGCCAGAAATCTCGAGAGTAGGTACTATAGTATCCTTTGTCTTTTAAGACAAAAGACGGAAAGCAAATTCAGATTCAATCTAAATGTAAAGTCTGCGTCTGTCTCAAGTATCTAAGCTGACACTCAGTATAGTGTTGTATTTGTATTAGCTGTATAGATAGCGCTATTAGAGATGCAAAATGACGCGTATCCAGTACTGCTGGAAACCAAAAAGTATTGCACTGTAGTAATTTATGTACATCATTTTCGAAAAATTTAAAACCTCTTTTTGCACATTTGGAAAGATGTAAAACATTAATTTAGCATTTTCAAAACCAGTAAAAACTTTATTTCCCCTTTTCAAAGCCTTCTACTTTGCAAAAATGCCGTACCTGAATGTAACAGTTTTAAAACTTTTCAGAATTTGATTTACATCCTTTTAAAGTTTAAAAAACCTTGATTAAGCTCTTTCAAAACTTGCAACATCTGAATTTAACAGTTTCTCACCTGCTGAAAACTCGATTTACACTTTTTCAAAGTGTGCAAAACCTCGATAAATCTTTTTCAAAAAAGGGTAAAAGCATGATCTACACATTTTTAAACCATCTAAATCTAGATTTATACATTTTGGAAGTGTGCAGAACCTCGATTTAGCGTTTTCAAAAGGAGTAAAAGCACGACTTACATTTTTTCAAACCGTCTAAAACCTCGATTTGCCTGTTTTGAAGCAAGAATTTCACTATCGCCCTCTACCTTTCTGTGCGTCGCTTTTCTTGAAGCTTGAACCCAACCCTGGATGCACACGTCCAGTCATTATGTATCTTCACCAACGATGTATAAATGTACCTACATATGTATGGCTCTGGCTCTATTTAGGTATTTAGATTGCTGGCAGATTTATCAGTATATATATTTACGACTCCAACTGTTCACACACTACAATTAACCAAATGTGTACAAAAATATGTACCTAGGAGTAATGAGCAATGGAAATGCCAACGAAAGAAACGAAAGAGAAATTAAAAGTAAGCTGCTCCCAGCATAGCATCTGCACGGACCGAAGGACGGACGGACGGAGAGCTGGAGCTGGAAAGCTTAAAAACGAACGAAAGGAAGATCAAATGTTGTTTACCATGTGATCTCTGGTCCTGGTGTCTCACTACTCAGAGAGAGACGCAACTTCAAATCTGATGTCTAAGGTTATGTAAAGTATGTACCTACACAGTGGAGATGTAAAGATGTAAATACATGGAAAAATAATTATATTTTGAAGCAGTGAGAGTGTAAGGAGCTTATAACCACGCACACACACTATCTCCCATCTACAGATGAATCCACGCAATGAATTTTCGAGGGAACTCAAGATGCGTATTGCGTTGTTTGTTGAGTTGTTCCTTCAGCTCGGCCAGCCTTTCATTTCATTTCACATTTTTCTTTTCCATTTCGTTCTGGGATTCTGAGCTAAACTTGCCTCAAGGCTAAACTTTTATTACAGTCACCAGACAGACCAGCAGTGGCCGTAAGTGCAGTGCTCGCTGCTCTGTTTCTCTCTGTTCTGCTTTTGTTTCTCGGCTTATTTGTCTATGTTGGGACTGGGAACGTGTTTGTAGGGCAATGGGACTGAAATGCTGAAAATACGAGCACATTTTTGTATCCGCTTACGCACTTACAACTACATAACTTATTTAGTAAGGATTGTGTTGTGTAGCTAATGCTATTGACTATATTGTACCTACGTTTAAAATGTGGCGTTCACTTTAAGAGTTTCATCCATACGCACTTTGCATCTTTTCCTTTTGTGGAGGTTAGGGACTTTTGTTTGTGACGTCAAGGGAGTGCAGTGATTATGATATGATAACTTTTTGAAACTGTACTACCTATGTATATCAATTTTTGCACATTTTTTAAAATGGTATTGCCAAGTTTTTGCTTACAGGACCTTTATGAAAAGTTTAATTTCTTGTTTTGAACTTTTTGAAAGGGTTAGTTACTAGTTTTGAATGTATTTGAGAATGCTAATTTCGTATTTTGACCTTTTTGAAACAAACGTTAATTTCTTGTTTTGAACTTTTTGAAAATGTCCATTAATGGTTTTCAATGTTTTTTAAAATGCTGATTTCTTTGACCCTTTTGAAAGTGGCAGCTCCTAGTTTTGAATGTTTTTGAAAATGCTAATTTCTTGTTTTGGCGTTGTTAAAAGTGTCGATTACTAGTTTGAATGTTTTTGAAAATGCTTATTTTTTGTTTTGACCTTTTTGAAAACGTAAATTTCTTACGTTGACCGTTTGGAAAAAGTCAATAACAACGTGCTTTGCCTGTAGGTATTTAAAAAACCGTTAAAAACATGTTTTGCCCCTTTTGAACTGGTTAAAATAAAGAATAACACTTTTCCAAAACTTTAATTTCATATGCTTTTGCTTCTTCTCAGTCATGTTTGTATGATATTTTGCACTTTCAAAACGTGCTGATGAATTTATTTCGAATTTTTTTAAAAGATTTTCGGAAAATTAGGAAAAGCTTACTTTCCTAACCTACATCGTACGACTACCTATCATTTTTGCAAGGCTCCTTTTGAACTGTTGAGAATGCATACATACAAGGAAAAATATCTTCTCCGTAGTGCACGGTAGGTATTCTACTTATGATCAGTCAAAAATTATTTTCAAAACAGACTTGCGACTTGCGTAGTTATAAATGACGCAGTTAAAGTTCACTTAAGTACAAGCTATACAAACTTTGCAAGACTTTGACAGCTATTGCCGCTGTCGGCTGTCTTGAGCAGTATCAATACTAATTGGTGTAAATATAATTATATTTACTTACTGCTGGTCTGGTAGTGCTTGGTGCAATGAAAACGACGCACCAGTCGCAGTCTTAAAGACTTGATTAGAAATAGCAATGAATTGTGGGCCTACGTCTCACTCAACTTTTATTACGGCCATTTACAATGTGTGTCAATGGGGGTTACTACACATTAATGTATTAAAGCATCAGTTCCATTGTTGCATTGATTATGATTACAGAGGCACAACAGTTTAAACTTTGTTCCCTCTCGTAACTACATTATTATACTGATAGATTAAAGTGTACCTAAGTGAATGAGGCGCAGTTTATTTTAAATTGTGGGTCAGTTTTAAATTGAAAGTTTTAAATTAAAATTAAATTGTGGCAGAGCCTAATATTGCGTAAATGAATACAGACTGCCTACTTTGCTTCCGGTAAAAATTCTTCGAAACAAAAGTTACATCAGAAAGCTGCCTAAATTAACGAATTGGCTCTCGTAATGGTCGCAAGGGTATAATAACGCCGTGTACTCGAGGAACCTTGATTATAATTTATCTCTTCAGGGTGCACAATTAGGCTCTAACTTCTTTGTAACGATATCTACTATAGGTACGAGTGCGTGTGTACTAGGCACAAGGTAGTTGCATTTTTATTTGTTGGTTGGTACGTATTTACTATTTACGTATAGATATGTTTGATTGAATGTATTTTCGTATTTGTTTTTAATTTAGATTGTGATTTGTGTTTGTGAACCTACGTGAGCTTCCGAATCGGGAAATCTATCATTTATTTATGTTTTTACCTACAGCACAGCTTTTGATTCAAGTAATCAGAGCACAGCAGGACTTAGTCGAGGGGTGCTTTTAGATTTTAGATCTTGGCCTTTCTTACTAGTTAGTCGATTCAATTGGTGCTCTTCTAACCTTTTCGAAACGGTAATGTTTTTAGTTGTACATATTTTTGTAAACCTTAATTTCTTATTTTGACATGTTTGAAAGTGGTAGTTGTTAGTGTTGAATATTTCCGGAAATGTTAATTTCTAGTTTTGACCTTTTTGAAAATGTTATTTTCTAGTTTTACATAGTTTTAAACATGGTAATTTCTAGATTACACCTTTTTGAAAATGTTAATTTCTAGATTACACCTTTTTGAAAATGTGAATTTCTAGCTTAGATCTTTCTAAAAGAATTAATTTCTAGTTTTACATATTTTTAAACCAGCCACATGGTAATTTCTAGTTTAGACGTTTTTTAAAAAGGTTATTTCTAGTTTAGACCTTTTTGAAAATATTAATTTCTAGTTTTAATGAGTTTGAAAAAGTTAATTTAAAGAATAAACTCTCTTGTAAAGCATCTTTCCATGCTTGCCCAGTTTCGAATAGGTTAATACTGTCTACTGCGTACATATGTGATGTGTGTAAGTACAATAGTTGTGAAACTGCCTCAATGTTATTTTGTGTGGGAATGTGGGAAAGTTCATTGATTTCCAGAATTGAGAGTTTTGAACTAAATTGCTTAACACTAACGCTGCACTGCAATGAACAATTTTAAGACAATTAATCTAAGATTTACTGGAGCATTAACTTTACTGTTGTATTAATTGAAGGGGAAATAAATTCGTCGCAAATTATAAGCCCCATTTCATTTCATCTTCATCGCTTTCAGTATTCACGGGCCGGTTCTGTTTTTTCTTGTTCTTTACAGTATAGTCTACAGTCTACAGTAAGCATTGCAGTGCAGTGCAGTGAGTGAAGGGCATTATTGCGATGCAGTGGTTTGTGCCGTGGAGCTTCCAGGAAGAGATCATAAAAGGTGTTCACATATCCGAGAGCTATCTCCGTGGTTCTCTAAGCTCTATTTCCTCAGCCTATAAAATATATAAAGTTGATACAAATAAAGATAAAGAGGCATCTCCCTTCCAGGACCAAGACCAAGATCAGCTCCAGAACCAGCACCAAAGCCTCCTCCAGTTCAGTCCAGTAGTTGTATATAGTGTAACATCTGCAGATGTGAATTACAATCTTCCAATCTTCCTCACATATCTTCCTTCTTAGCTTCCTTCCCTATAAAAATAAATGTATGCCTATTTTTGATAATATCAGATTGACGTATGTTCTGGGCTGCTATACTGATATAGCTATCAAGAAATCGAAATCGAAATCAGAAAGCTCATCCCTATAAAGATTCTGATGGGTATATCAAATAATTTAACTCTTTTTATATGTTTATAGATGATATACATTACAGTACATTTCTTGTATCGCCAGCATCTCTATTATCACCTCTGGATTTCAAATTGTACTGATATTGCCTGCCTTGGCTTTTACAGCGGTAAGTATAGGTACCTGCTTACAATGCTTACATAATGGAAATGGAACGTTCGTAGATAGTATATGTACATATCGTCTGTGTAAATGCAATGTGTCCCAAGTCCAGTCTCAGCTTAATTGCAATACGTCCCAAGTCCACATAATCATATTTTCCATTTTTGAAAAAGTGTTATTTACTAGTTTTGACCGTTTTGAAAAAGTGTCATTTACTAGTTTTGACCGTTTTGAAAAAGTGTTATTTACTAGTTTTGACTGTTTTGAAAAAGTGTCATTTACTAGTTTTGACCGTTTTGAAATGTGTTATTCACTAGTTTTGTTACATAATGATATTTTCCATTATAAGGACTTGGGACATATTGCATTTACACAGACGATATGTATCATGTATGTATACATAGAAGGCATTTGTTTGTGCTTGCTTTTGCCTTGAAAGCTAAAAGCTACAGTATATTCTGTTAGCTTCAAGAAATAAAACTGATGATCATGATCACTTCTATCCTGCTGGCGATACGTTATTGGATCTTTGAATTGTTGGATGGACGGACGATGCGATGGGATGGGATGAGTAGAGATATCTATTATTGGAAAGATGACGAGGCGATACGAAGCTGTTTGAATTTTAAACTGATTTTTATGGTTGAGGGAACGATTACGAGTGCGATTACCATTTACCACCACGATTACGATTATTATTTTAGTTTAGACGGACGATTTCCTATATGTAAGTAAGGAGCTACGAACATTTCAGCAGCTGATGCATCTTCCTAGCTATATAGGCACATAATACAGGGCCTTTATTTATTGAGACGATGCTTATTATGTTTAGAAACAAGACCAAGACCAAGACCAATAAGAACAGAATAGATACAAAAAAAGTATGATACAGAAGACAGTACACTGCTACAAACTACGATTCAATTGCCCATCCATATCTACTCAGACTTCCAATCCCATAATCCAGCATCCATCCAGCATCCAGACCTGTAATCTTTATAATACTACTGTAAGTACATAAGTGCCTACCTAAGTAAAGTCAAAGTCAAGTGTGGCCTTCTTAAGTAAAAGAAATGTTCAATAAAAGCCAGCCAACTAAACTGTATACATTCTTATAGATACACCGATCAATTTATATCTAATTATATGCTAAAGGATTATTTAACTGACCAGCGCAACGCAACGCAATACGCATTGTAAGTTACGCAACAAAAGCTGGAACCTTTTTTATTAAAAAGCGATTCAAAAATTCTTGAAATTCACAAATCTCTAAACTACCGCCTTTACAGAGCATTCATGCCTCTACTATCGAATTATCACTTGTACTTGCAGTTGTAATTGGTTCACTAATAGCTACGTTACTGATTGCTGGGTCTGTAATCTGTATCTGTAGTTTTATGGACTAATAGCTTATTTGTCATTATCTGTGAGCTATCTGTTGCTCGGTGCTATATTGTATTAGTACGCATATCAAAATACTTCATAATTAAATTCAAACCTACGCAAGTCATTACTATGGGTATACTGTATACCTACGCAACGCAAGCTATAGCTTTGTTTCTATATAATTTACAGAAAAATGCGTTCAAGCTTCAAAGGAAATTGAAAGTATGGTCATTATCTTTGTTATAATAGTATAGCAAAAGTTATGAGATTTTAAAAAATCTTTGAAAAATCAAAGACTGAACTTAATTGCATCAAATCAAGGATAAAAATCAATGGTATTTAAAACTGCTTCAAGCTATCAGTTACATATCTGTACATTCTCTGTAATAATAATTTTCAATTCAATTTTTGTCGACTTAACCTGTTCGGTAAGGGCAAACTCTGAAAGCATTGCATTGTTTTAGAAAGCGTATTTACTCTACAAAGAATTAACGTTTCAAAAAGCTCAAAAAAGTAGTAATTAACATTTTCAAAAAAGCCAAAACTAGAAATAAACAAATTCAATAAATCAAAAATAGTAGGTAATTGGAATTACAAATCAGACAAAAAAAACTATGTATTAACGTTTTCAAAAAGTGTCAAAACTATGTATTAACGTTTTCAAAAAGTGTCAAAACTATGCATTAACGTTTTCAAAAAGTGTCAAAACTATGTATTAACGTTTTCAAAAAGTGTCAAAACTAGTAACTAACATTTTAAAAAAGTGTCAAAACTAGTAAACAACATTTTCAAAAAGTGTCAAAACTAGTAAACAACATTTTCAAAGTGTCAAAACTATAAATTAACCTTTTCAAAAAGTGTCAAAACTAGTAACAAACGTTTTTAAAAAGTGTCAAAACTAACTAACGTTTTTAAAAAGTGTCAAAACTAACTAACGTTTTTAAAAAGTGTCAAAACTAGAAATCAACATTTTCAAAAAAAGGTCAAAACTATTAATTACTATTTTTAAAAAGTGTTTTTAAAAACACACCTTTTGAAACTAACGTTTTCAAAGGGTGTGTTAAACTAGATATTGCCGTTTTGAAAAGGTTAAAATCCAAAAATCAAATTCATCTACGAATCTGTATGATAATCTCTGTTTACATAGCTAAGCTTAGTATAAGAAAAATCTGAACCACAGTTCACTACAGAGTTCTACAGTTCTACAGCTCTACTGTCGATCTTCTCGAGTATCTAAAAAAGCTCTTCACAGTTCTCTCAGCATGAGAGGCAATAAACGTTGACAGACAGACAATGAGCCAAAGATTTCGACCAACTGCCTTTTTATATACTACGAGCAGCTAGGCCGGCTAGGCGCGAGATGTACGCTCTTGCAACTTCCAATCCCAATCGGGTACACGGGGCAGCACAGTGCAGGACAGGGCACAAGATTTCTTAAGATTTTTTCCGAACAAAAGCAAAAGCACTGCTTAACTGCTTCAACTACAGTACAATCAGTGATACGGCAGTTCTACGTAGTAAAGTCAAAAATCTGTTCTGTTTCTGTGTTATTCCGTACCAGAAGCGAGAAACTGCTGCCTCGCCAGTATATAGCATTGCAGTATATAGTGCAATGCAAGGCCGGCACAGGAAACAAAGGGCCGAGCACCTTTTTCCCATTTTTTTTCCTTTTATGTATTTCACCTTAAAACGTCTGTCAATCCTATCAATTAAATTACACTAAGCCTTCGAAATGCTCCAGAAAATCCACTAAAATTCACAATAGGCAAAACGCTAATGCGTACTGACCTTTGGAATTGCAATGGAATTTTATAGTATAATAAGTAATTGCACAATTTGCCTACAGACAGTCAGTCCCACCACTCACTCAAGAATCGAAAAAATCGAGAATAATAGATGAACGTGCGATATTTTAAGAGGCGTGAATGCCATGCCAATGCACTGTAAAAAATGGCAAATGTATTCTAATTAAATGGGAAATGGGATATCGAATCGACTAGCAACTATGTACATGGGAATGCGAATGTATGTGTGTAGTTACGTAACACCCCACGCCAGTCCATAACTTCCTCAAATCAAAGTAGGTACTAGAGGTAGGTAGGTATTACGGTAGATTATACTTCGTAGGTATTATTATGAATTTAAATTTAATAGCTCAGTATGTATGTATGTAGGTATGTATGTATGTATGTATGTATGTGTTTGTGCCACTTTGAATTAAATGAAACTGAAATTTATGCACAAAAATAAAAGAAGGAAAGAAAAAAAGGAAAAATAATTATATGCGAAATTGACAGTATTGGGTGACCACAGAGTAAAGGTTTGTGGTTGGGACAAATACCTTAATTGTGCATGACATTCACAGTACTTACCTCAATATTCGAAATTCCATGAATAGGTAAGTAGGTAGGGAGGTACATGGGGAGATAATTTGGAGGTAGGTAACTGTGTATATGTAGGTAGGTACCGTATATATCGTGGGTGAAGAAGCATTGTGGAGGAAGTTCAGAGCACGTTTTAAAGCATTGCGATGGAAGTCGAGCATCCCCTTTAATTCGCTTTTGAAAAAGTGCCAATAGCAGTTTCGCCATTTTTGAAAAAGTGTAAACAGCAGTTTTACTGTTTTTGAAAAAGTGTAAATGGCAGTTTTAGAGTTTTTGGGAAACAGTAAATGGAAGCTGTACAGTTTTTGAAAAAGTTTAAATAGTAGTTTTACTGCGTTTTAAAAAGTGTAAATAGTTGTTTTACTACTTTTGGAAAGTGTAAATAGCATTTTTTAATGTTTCTGAAAAGGTGCAAAAAGCAGTTTTGCTGTTTTTTAAACAGTGAAAATAGCAATGTTGCTACTTTTGAAAAGTTTAAATAGCAGTTTTGCATATTTGAAAGGTGAAAAAAGCAGTTTTACTGTTTTCGAAAAAGTGTAAATAACAGCTTTACTGTTTTTCAAAAAGTGCAAAAAGCAGTATTGCTGTTTTTTAAAACAGTGAAAGTAGCAATTTTGCTACTTTTGAAAAGTATAAGTACCGGCTATACTGTTTCAAAAAAGGGTAAATGCCAGTTTGCTGTTTCGAAAAGTATAAATACGGGTTTTACTGTTTAAAAAAGTATAAAACGTGTACTAATTACCCTATTTTTGCAAACACCGGCAAAAATTGGATTATTGGGACTTGCGCCAAATAACTTTAAGCACTTGAATGTACCAGAAATACTTTTAAGCGGGACCTGGGCTTACGCCACAATGCTTCTTCACCCACGATATATTCCGTATATATAAAAGCACATATGAACGTATGTAGATGCGTACTCTGTATTCACTCTCGCTTATGCAAATGAAAAGCAGCAGTTTGCTAAAAAAAATAGGCAGACCGACAGATCGTATGAACTGTCTGCATAGTTGTACGTGCTCTTGATTCACGTGTGACTGAAATAATTGCGGAAACGTCCATGAATCATTTTTAGTCACTGTGCCTAAATGCTAACTAATCTACACACTAGTCTACACATACGTAGTGCTCATGTTCTCATTTTTTTAAAACTTTTATCGTAATTCGTATTGTAATTTTAAATTTTATCCCTTAACGCATGGTTAGTTAATAAAATTGGAATTTTAATTAATAATCTTATTCAATCTTCACAGATTTACAGTCGCAGTCTTTGAGTCTGAGTGGATTTCATGGCTATGGCTAATGGCTACACATTATAAAGGCAGCGCAGTGCTAACAACAACACCGCCTTGGCCATATAATTATATTGCGATTGATACCAGCAAAGCATATCCATATCCTTATGCATCTACATATACCGGTCCCAATAATAAAGATTTACCACAAAAATGCGACTTTTCAGAACATGTAAGGTAACAACACAATCACACCCACAGTACCTACGATCTGTTAAGAAATTATGGATAACTGTACACAGCACCAATTTAACTTTTTTTGTATTATTGATTCATAGGATTGGAATTTGAATGGAGTATACACTCTTATCTTTAGTTGGTAGGTATTCATTGTTAGTGCATGAAATTACATATGTGTTGCGTAAATTGAATCTATGTAGGAGCTTTGCAACACAGTATTACGCCAGAACTCCTATGCTCGTGAGGTTCCGAATGAATTCTCCCTCGCCTACTCCTTCAACG
>JAQFZC010002664.1:0-21930 GCA_034695205.1 Dicyrtoma fusca
AATTGTGATAATTCATCATTTTAATTAGAAAAATTCGATGGAATCATCTGCCTGTTTTATTTTTGATACAATCAGCCATTGAGAAGATTGTGTGAAATTTATAGCGTGATCGGTTTGAAAACCAGCCTCTAGTAAGAGATTATCACAATTAAGTCCTTATCACAATTAGGCGCACCTACCCTACTGTTGTACTTACCTATCTTTTTACAATTTGAATTGTAGTGACTGCAAAATGCAAACGCTGCAGTAGTTTTCTAATGGCGATATTCTTCACAGTACTACATTTTGTCAAAATGTTACAGCTCTTAATCTGGTCGGGATGCCTGACAGAAGCATCCAGACTAGAGTAATATTTGAGAGACCCCTTGGGGCAACCGCTCCTTTGGTACACCTTCGCAGTCATCTCGATTTAATGATCGGCGTGCGCTTAGCCGCATAAGGAGCGTTTGGCTGAGGCACAGAAAGTTCCCTCTGCTCTGCTGCACTGATTCTCGCCGTCGCCGAGAGTTTTGGTTGAGCCAATCCCAAAAGCGAATCTATACTTCAAAAAATGTTTGGGATCTTCGAGTCAGTCACAACAACTTGGGGATATCGTGCATAGTTTAGTGCGATCTAGACTTTTTAAAGGAGAAGTGTTGGTGTTTGTTGTTGGAGACTTTGGGAGTAGTTCACACACTCAGTCCTGTACTAAAAGTCTATCTGGATGAAAGGGTTAAAAAAGACAGATCTCCATTTTGATATTTCCAATGATTTTCTCTTCAGTGGGTGTTCGGACTCAGAGCTGAGCAGAGAGAGAGAGAGTCCACAAAATAGGATCTATAGTACAGGCAGTAGTGTGTCCATATGAATGTCGACAAGAAGTAATCATTAATTTGAGTCCTTCTTGTCCCTCGTAGTTCTTCTCTTCTTGTGCTTCGTACACTCAATCTCCTGAGTCCACCCATCCCAGAAACCCAGCAGAAGATTCAGAAAAAAAGTCGAGATATTTATTTTTTTCAGTTTTAAGAGTCAAAACAACAAATTATACATATTTACTCCAGTTGGAATTTTGTTGTTATCTCCGGTGAGAGGAAATAATCAAAGATAGAATTTGTCAACTTCAAAATTCTTTTACTGACACTCTTCAGTCTTCATGCGAGTTGGTTGCTGGTGTGTGTGTTTTTGTATGTATGTGTAGCGTGTTTCTTAAGATCCTTCTGTAAGCAGTCAACATCAACATTCAACATTCAAACGTCAAGATGCACATGGACGATAGGGAGGGAATGGTAGTGCTATATTTGATATTTACAATCTAATTACATAATGTGTGTCATTATAATACAAAAATGGATTGATTGGTCTTAATTATATATTTTTTTTTGTTTTTTTTTCTAGGTCGTTTATGCCGCTGAAATAATTAAAGGTATTGTGGATAAACTAATTTGATCATTCTCCTAGGCTGTAGCCAATTAGACATGTCAGTTGTCAGTTGACAGTCTTTAGATATTAGACCTAGGCTTCTTTTGTCTTTTTTTTTATACAAATAGATGATGGATGAAATTAAATTGATTTTGCTCTTCTAGGATCGAGATTTAGACTTTTATTATCGGATTTCTTTTGCAATATTTTAATTTTTATGATCAGTGGCAACTTAAATTTGAAATAGCGTCCCATGTGTTAATCAGTTACAAGTTATGGTATATTATGGGGGGATGTTGTAAGCTTTACGGATCATTTTTGCAATTTTCAATTTATAGCTCCTGAGGGATTTTTACGGATGTCTATGATAGAACCAATAGTGAATAGTTTCTATTGTGCGTTTTAATCTCTTGGTGATTATGGTTGAAGGTAACATCCGATGAGCATTACTGACTGTCAACTGTTGTTTGTAGGGTTGGTTGTGGAGGGAGTTAAAACTGGAAATAGAGTGGAACGGATTGAGGTCTAATACTGTGTTATTTTGCTTGTTCAATAGATCGACTATATTTTGCAACACTTAAGGCCAATTACCGGTTAAAGTCAACAAATAATTCTCATTATTTTACAATTGATGATGAGTTGGTTTACGAGAACTTCAATTCAGACTTTGGCCCTCTCAATCTTGCTATGCTGTTTCGGTATTGCCAGAAGTTAAACGGGAAACTCAAGGTAGTAGTATTCACTGATTTTGATGATTTTTAATTTGTGCGTGCTTAAGAATCTGGATGTTGAATTCATCAAACACCATACGCCTTGTGCATTCTTAGTGGGAATATTTAGTTTTGAACTCCATGTTAGTACATATTTACTTACATGTAACCTGTAGGTTTTGGATTTGCGGAATTAACAAAAATATAGCTCATACATTCGTGGCAGACTAGATTTCGTACAATCTTACAAATTCTAGTTTTTAGTATTACCAACAACCAGCTTAAAAAAGAAGCTATAAACTTGCTACCTTCAAAGTAGGCACGCTCCTATTATATGATTAATGAAAATTTGTTCGATTTTGCTGATTTTATCATCTTAAGCATATTATTTTGAGCCATCTTTAGCGCAGTTGTTTATTATTAGGCATACGATTAGAATAGAACATCTAACTAGTAATCTAAAGCTAAACGGTTCCAATAATATCGCCTCCGATGGTGTTGTATGGAATGGTACTCACATCAAATGAATGAAGCAGATGGCGAAGATCACGAAAAAATATTGGTAGGGAAGATGTAGTTGTGTCGAAAACCTTCTGAGCGTACCTAAAAGATTTGTTGCATAGAATAATTACTATCCAAAGAAACTGACAACTGGCTGGCTTTAATGGAAACTACCTTCATTGGAGGTACAGTTAGGTAGCTACGTACCTATGTATATTATTGTGCATGAATTTGGTTTATATTTTAGTATATATATATGGCATGTATAATCAGTATACATAAAAATATAATTTTGAAAACTTATTTTTAGTTTTAGCTAAAAATTACAGGGGAAAACAAGAGAAACCAAAGTTAGGTATTTTACATTTAACACCTACAAATACCTACATAGGTATTTGCGTCTGTTTTCAGCAAATTCGCGTTAGAGGCATACATCTGTGTGTTCTTGTGCTTGAGGTGTATAAAAATATATTAACCGAACAGAGGCTGCATTGGTATTATTGTAAAGAAATTATTAAGAATAACGTGAATGAATTAATAGTCGTTTCAAATATGCAAACCAAAACGTGGAAGTGCATATATAAACTTTCGTAAAATTTTTGCAACGCCCACTCTTCATTATTACCGTTTAAAGTCATCGGTAGTTTTCGCAGACCATTAGTATTTTTCCCTGCTGACGATGAGTCTTGGACGCCAATGGATATGTGTAAGCATAATTTGCTAATATTGCGCCAACACAGTACACAACTGAGGATTTCTTAACCTTGATAAAATCCCACACAGTCTGCATTTTGATTCTTGTAGCAGAGAGTGAGGGAGAGAGAGAGAGAGAGAGAGAGAGAGCGAGCGAATCGTCAGAGTTTTGTTGACGTTTGCAGTTATTAAATTCATGTTACCTTACCTGTTTTGTGCTAAACCAAAACTGTGAGTTGTTTGGGTGGAGTTATTACCTTGTGGTTGCTATTTTATGCATAATTCCGGTCAGAGACTATTTAAAATTTCATACGTGCTAAGGTGATTTTATGTGTGTGTGATTCAGCGTTGACACTGACATCCTAAGACCACAGTTGGCTTATTAGTCACATTTTGGCTACACTACTCAATAGCATCCCGGCAACGCACATTTATTTTTACTCTAACATTATAATTTGCGTCGTGAATAGTTTTCATATCCAAGAATTATGCGTTTCCGTCCAGTAATGGCACCAGAGCTGAGGCCAGAAATGTTACAATTATAAATTTTGTACGTTTAATTATTGACGTGTCATTCACGAGGTAAACAGGAAGAAGGAATACACGCTAAATTCAAAAACTAATTGCGTGAAGCCCCTACAGACAGTACGTATTGGTTGAGCGGCATGTCAAATTAGGACAATTAATAAGTTCGAGAAAGGCAGTTTGTCTCTATCTTACGATCATGTAGTCCGTTGGAACGAGGTAGAGCAGTAATTTAAATTCGCCAATTTTGCCGTCCCATAGTCTCATTCCCAAATAAGAGATTTCAGGCACGCCATCAGGTTTAATCTGGGATCATCCTGTATTCTCGGCGACCACTTACCAAATATACACTTTGTCTGTATAATCCTAGTTCATTACTCATACCTATATACATAAGTAAAGAATACACTTTAGGATACACTTATAGCATCTCCATACTTAAATGCAACCGAGCGTGATGGAATGGAACTTGCCTGCAACTTCTAAACCAGTATAACTATGGGTAGGTATATGGATACGAGAAATAAATTAAACGGTTTTCATGCATGCCAGTTTTTGACTTTACTTAACAGAATTAAAACCAACAGGCTTCCGCATGTAAAGCGGAAAAAAAAGAATTAAAGCTGGCATTTGTTTGATTTGATGACAGCTATGAGTTTGAGTTTAGTTTTAATTAAACTATAGGACCTTGCTTACGAAGTGAAGTGCTTTCGAAAACTGTAGCACACACGACACAAAGTAGTTTGTACGACTAGACTTATAGGCTTCTCTATTGATAGTCATGTTTACGAAAAGCTAATTTTCTTCTTTGACTCTTTAAATGAGCTTGAGGTTGATTATTGTTTCATGCGAGCGGATTGATGGCATTTTTGACCTTGTAGCATCATTGTCCACGGCTTTAGTGGGAAGAATCATTCGTTTTTAGGTGGTTTCCGTAGAATATTACAAGCGTAGCACCAAATGATGGTACGAACAGGCGTTTTTAATATCCTGTATAATGTTCCTTTGTAACAGATGATAAAGCTAGGATCTACATATAGGTACATACATATATACCTTATGTACTATGCACAGTAAAAATCCTTTACTGATTGGTAAAATGTGTTATTAGTGTGGCTGCGTACTACATGGACACTAGTCATAAGTCAATAAATACTTTGGTACGTATAAACAATACTGCCGAAAAAAATAAATGTAGTGTAGATGACTTGGAGCGATGCTTCTGCTTCAGAAAATTTATAATTTCGTTGCTATAATCATTCTACGAATGACTCATACCTACGTTAATTATATTTCAGATTTTAACGCAGACTACATATTCCTGACTAGAATTTGTTAGGATGTGGATCAGAATAGGATATTTGTGAGCTTTAACTAGTAAGATCATAAGGAACAGAGTACAATTGAACTTAGTTGCAATTTATTTCAAAAGCATTACATCTTCTTTGTTAGAACACGAAAAATCAACTAAAGTACCATATACCATTTTTATTATCTTGTCGACAGAAGTTCATATTGTATATTGCTGGTGAGATTTTTAATTATTTAACCTAGTTGCTGAGTTTGAGTTTGCTGTTTAAGAGAATTAATTCTTTTCGGATACTATTATGCTGTTAGACACCTATACATTATTTCCTAAAAGTTTAACTTCTATCCATGCGTTTATCCACCTATGCGTGTACAGGCAAGCCGTACAGCATTATAATAATATACCTAATATCATAATAATAATGCTTCTAGACTTACTACAAATATGTACACGCATTTCCGCTAAAAAGCGAAACAGGTACATAATTGAAGTTGTAATTTAATTTATTTGATTGTCGTACTACGTGTAGACCTGTCCCTCTTTACGGGCACAATTTTATTTTCGTCAACGTATCACGGCTGACTTGTGTCAACCTCGATTAGGTAAATGCATTCTGTGTAATCTTAAAATTTCTACGTTGAAAAGAATCAGACGATGTAATAGTAACCAATCCAAAAGGGTTTGTAAAATACTGACTTATTCGACTAGATCTGGTTTTTAAACTGCCTTATATTACCTACGCAAATTAATGTATTAAAGTTATCTGCAAAATTGGTGGTTAAAACGTTTGAGATAGTAATGCATTCTTCATTATAAGCGCGTGTACGCAACGTTTTCAAATAATTTGTCACGATTGAGATTGGTTGCTGAGTGGATGATCAATGAAAAGTGTAGGAGGAACTTTAACTATTACATCGCTTGGAGTGTGCATGGATGCACACACCTAGACAATTGCCACCCATCTTCAATTTGTACAGAACTCTGAAGTAGGTAAAACCTCCTGTGGTACATTTCTTATTTTGTTCAAATATCTGTCTACATACTTGTTATTCCTCCTGAGGCAGGGAAACAAACCCATATTGATTGGTGAAATGGCAGTAACCGTTTATCATTGTTGTATTCTGTAGTTCGCACTAAAGTTCATAAAACTAGTAAAAAAAATTAATTCTACATTTGAGGTGACAGGTATTGTAAGTGTACGAGATTGCTAGTCAAACATGACGTGTGATCATGTCGCTGAAAATATGAGTTATCTACCCCGAGATATTGCTTCACGTGTTTGTGTGTGCATAGCAATTGGTGTGTATGAACTTGGAATTAAAATGATTTAAAAAGCTATTATAAATTATTCATGAAGTTTCGCATATGGTTTACGTGCTTTTTTTAAAAAATTGTTGCAGTTACCTTCGTTGTCTCGGAAGAGGATCATCCACTACACCAGTTCCGACCCTCAGAAACGAGTCAATGCGGCTTTCCTTGTTGGAGCATATTCCGTAGGTTGAATTTACTCGTTTTAGAATTTAGCACCTCTGAGCGTCCCTTGTCCTCCTACGCGAATATCCTTATTTATTGTCTTTTAGTTTATTTCATTTCATTCCTTATTTTAACCTAATGATTCATTTCACCCACTTTTAAAAATGATAGTGCATAATATACACGTACCTACACGCATAAATTAAATTCGTGCAAAGAGATGGATATCCTTTGGATGTAAAACAGCTATGTCCCCACTCATTCATGTTTTTAACCCAATGGTAGAACTGCAAAGCTGTAAGGTTTCCTTTCCATTTACTATTCAAGGAATTTTATGTGTCCTGGGAAATACTAACTCAAGTGACACTTTTATGGAAATTGGTGTTGTTTCAAAGGACAACGTCAACGGCAATGGGCAACGTATAGAAGAAGAATAATTTGCAATTTATTTTGTTTTTAAAGATAATCTACCTTAATAAGACCCCGGATGAAGCTTATCGGTGTCTACTGGGCCCAAACGCACCGCCGTTTGTTTCCTTTCGGTATGTTAAAGCTCAACTTGAGAAATGCACCCTCTCTTTATTTTTTTTATACTTATTTAAGTCAAAAGCATAAGCAAAGTCTAAGTCAAGACATATTTATATTATAACATCCCGTCAGAACCTCTCTTCAAGATTTCGATATCACACAAGCTAATTATAGACTAATGGAAATGCCCTTAGATTTTAAAGAATCGCAGCTTCTGAAGGGAAAAGGGTGGTGAGGCACTTTAGCGTCTGTGTAACTGAAAAGTGGCCTAAGTCCAGTTCACTTGGGACTTAGGCCATTTTGCAGTTACACAGACGATATGTAGCTCATATACGCAAGAGCATGTGTTTTTGATTCACAGACTTTCATTGTTTACAGCAAAGTCCTAGTTGTACTGTGTTATCTGTGCGTCACTGTAGTTTAACTGACTGTAGCAGCTCTATAGAGTCAAGTACAAATTACTGTATAGAAGCTCAATGCCATAATTAACCAGTAACACTAACGTTTACGTCTCAGATTATTGCAAATTAAAACCTTTTGTTAATTGATTTGTTTGTTTTTCACTAAAATTCGATTTCACTAACAGCCCATATACACGTTAGTCAGCAGTTTGCGTACATAGAACAATGTATCCAGCTGGTTTTGTTTTGTGTACATGCTGTCTTTTATTTGTAGAAATTCTTAATTGAGCTAAATTATTCTTTGGACTCTCTTCAATTTTGAGACTAGTAATTTTTTAAGTTTATCTGCATGTACTACATATATGTTGCCGCTTTATTACATATTCTGTTAAATATAATGCAAGCTATTTTATGTTTTCCTTATAAGATAAATCTGAAATTTGTTATTTTAAAAATACAGTGCAAGTTAGCATGATGTCATCAAAACTATTATAGTAGGCTGCATGTTTTGCTGTTGTAATAATTTAATTCAAGTCGTATTGAAATTTCATGCAGTGTATATATAGCTTTTACTGGTATGTATTTCAAAAATTATAGTAATAATATTGCTGCTCTCCTGTTATCCCAGTAAAACATATTTTAATGACCAAATAAATTGGGAGAAGCGTGTTATTTTCGTTTAAGTTTCCACAAAACTAGGACATTTTTTGCTCTGTGTAACAGATTTATTTACAATTTTTTGAGGAATTTTCGAGATAAGGAAAATAGGGAATTTAAAAGTTGGAGTTGTAGTATTATTTTTCTCAATTTCTTCACAAGGAGCTGAACAATAGCGAAGGCTATTATTCTGGGAGCGAGAGCTATAAAAGAATTAAAAGATATTGCTCAGTCGTATTTCTAACCAATGAGTACATCAGTTCTTATGTATTGCAGTGATGCATCGTTTGGATCGGCTTCCTTTTACCTCACATTGTTGGACGTTTTCAATGGCCTTCAAAAGGCCCTTAAACATAAATTCTTCGATTTCGATGATTTTGATGTTGATGAATACGAGTATTACGAAGTAAGAATACTTTGAATTTAAATATTTTGTGGTCTAATATTTATCTTAAACGGATGTTTGGTAGAACATTTGATCTCATCTGTATAGGCACTTATGTATGTTGGAATGTATTTCGGTCACATCACATGTTTTTCTGACTGTTATTGTGAAGGCTATAGTAATGCTGGGACAATTTTTACAGAAAGTAGAAAATGCCGACTTGAACTGGATTCTTCCTGAAAAATTTGTAGCATTTTGTGGTCCACACCCAAAATCTAAGATTCTAAATGGCTATCCGTTGCATGCACCGGAGGCATATTTTAAATATTATCGGCGCAATAACGTGCAGACGATTATTCGCCTCAATAGAAAATTATACGATGCCTCGCGATTCGTTAACGCTGGCTTTCAACATAAAGATCTATTTTTTACGGATGGAAGCACACCGAGCGATGCAATCATGAAACAGTTTTTGGAGATATGTGAGAAAACACCTGGAGCAGTTTCCGTTCATTGCAAAGGTAAGCACATTAGTGTTCATTACCCACTTTCTAGCTTCATTTTTCTCGACTATTCGTCTTCATGGGAAAAAAATATTGATTTACTTACTTGTGTCTAACCTACAAAACGTTAAGCGTTCGAGGAAATTTTGCTTTCATTCCAATACAAGTAGCAACTTTTAAATGTGAGTACCTAAGTAAAGGAAGGTAATCGCTACAAGAAGTTTCTTGATAATGGTTTTCAGCTGGACTTGGAAGAACAGGTTCGCTTATAGGCTGTTACATTATGAAGCACTATCGTTTAACTGCACGGGAAGCAATCGCCTGGGTGAGACTATGCCGACCTGGTTCTATAATTGGTCTTCAACAAGAATGGCTTGAAGAGTGAGTCGGAGCACAACTTTACATATTCTGACAATTGACATTTATTTTATTTACTTGGCAGTACAACTGTCTAATTGATTCAGTCTGACACAGACAATGACGACGGTGATTTTCAGTAATCGACACGCATGCAGAACTAATCAAATTTAAAAGTGTGTCCCTCTTTGTTGAAATAATGTTTTCTCTATCTAGGAAACAAGACTATCTTTGGGAACAAGGTGACCGAATCAGATCTGAGATTCACAAAAATAACAATCAACATCGGTTTCGCTACCCTCTGTACAGTCTGAAGAGGAAATCGAATGCGTTTCACGCTGATGTTGAAAACGCGAATGCTTCCCTGTCAGCTGGTGACAATGTACGTTCAATATTGGCGCAGGTGGGATCCATGAAATTGGAAGATGGGGAAGAAGTTTCTAGTGAGGTAGGCTTCATAGAAAATCTCCTGTGATTTACAAGCGTCAGTAATTGTATGTAAATTGTTTGCTAATTACGGCGTAAATTAATGCTTGACCACTAAATTATGAAAAGTCGTCTATTTCTTTTAAGCCGGGTTTGCTTACCTCACTGACCAATAAATATTCTTCCTCGGTTCCATATTTCTTAACTGTAGGGTCACGCCGTAATTCACTTCCGTAGTGCTAGACTTAACTATAGACTTGAATGTATAAATATAAATTTTTGTATATGATTCTGTGTAGGAACTGAATTAGTTATAATTTTTTGCCAATAACTTTAAGATGTACATTTGCTAGAATTTTAAGCTAATTGAGCCACTTTTGGTATTCTGTACAGCTGCATACTATTGTATACTTGTACATTAGGCTTTGTTAACGATTGGGTGGTAGGTTTGTATATAAGTTTGCACTGAGTATAAACTAACGTGTAATTAGGCTATATCATTAATATATTCCAAGTTCGCTATAGATGATGTATTTGAAGCAGTTAATTGCAACTGAAAGGATTTATTTTTAGATATCGGAAGAAGAGAACGATTCCAATGACGTATGTGAAGAACATCTACTAACTCAAGGGGATATGCTTAATAGAATCAAAGCTATTAGACAGTAAGTACAATAAGCAATCATCTTCATTGGATTGGTTTGGATTTATTAAATAGGTTTTTTAAATTCGTAAATTCTTTTTTCTACAGAGGGAGTATAGGTATAACGGAGCCTGCTCGTTTCCAGTTGCCATTAAAAGGTTTAAACTCGCGCAAAGGTCTTTCTCACGAAGCTTTAAAGGATAAGGAGTCTTCTAAATTAAAGCGGGCTGCTGGTCCACCCTCATCATCGAGTGCAAGTAAAAGGTATGTAATTAGAAGCAAACCGTACAAGCTAGATTTGGAAAATTTTGCATGGTTTTGCTGGTAGGGGGTTTGGTTTAAAATTTCAAACCAATTTATTGAAGAAAGCCTGTAAAACAATTAACTGTTGCTCGTATTTTTAAAGCTATTTTTTGAATTCATATATGTACTTGTGCGTATATTTTAACAAATATTATGTAATGCGTTGCAAAGTTCTAGTAGTAGATCTTATAATTTCTGCTTAATATGGTTTATGTTTTTGTTGGTTTAATTTTTTCCATGGGCTTCACCGCATACTTCATGAGTTGCCTTTAAATGCTTTTTGGGATGGATTTGTGTTTTAATTTCATCAGCCTTCCTTATCCTGTATTAATTGTGAGGATTCGAGATCTCACCACAGCGGTCTGTACAGTAGTATTGTCAGGCAAAGACGCCATGCTGGTTATGAGGATGTTAAAAATGTCCTGAACGATGTCCTGTCTCATGAAGAAAGGATTCGCAAAAAGAAATATGAATACCGCAATTGTCCAGTATGTATAACCAGAACCAAAGAACATATGTCTGACACATCAGGTCAGGCTTCTATCTGTGATCAAACAAATTTATCAAGTGCAATCTGAAGATAATAAATGTCTCTTTCTTGTGATAATAGATTACCAATATTTTATAAACACGATGTTTGTTGCCGAACTAGTCGAGCCAGCGATTCTGTATTTCTGCGCTGCCGTAAGGGTGTCCCAGCACGTTTTGTAGAAATGAATTGGCAAAGTAGATTAGAGACAATGATTCATACTTTTTTCTGGGTACTTAGTACTTACCTGTGTAATATTAAAACTTAAAAAGTATCTCATAAATTAGTTTCCCAATACAAAGGTAGATTAACTTTTTTTAAACTACTTCAAACTTTTAGATCAGTTGTGACTGCTTTGTCCAAATCAGTTAAACAAGCCGAATGTAGTTAAAAATAGCGCAGCAGGGATTCTTTGCGTTATTAGATATGCAATTGCTTGGATTGTGTGATAACGCTAACAGATCGTGTTTACATTGTGCATAAATTACAAAACGTTTGTTTTACAAAACATATTGACTCCCGTGATTTCAGTGAAATATTAATGACTACCTACCTGGCAGTATGAACGGCCAGGTTAATAATTTAGCAATTACAGGTATTAATGTTTTTATTTATTCTACAACGTGATTGAAGGGTACTCCTCGAAACAACTCCTGATAGCTAGTGCTGGGACGCTCTTTATTAGAAACTTTTATGAATTCAAATAATTTCGTGCGGTGTGTGAAGTATTTTAAAAGAAAGCGTTTCAGTCATATGTATAGCCAATTTGCTTAGGCATTAAAAATAAAAATAATATAATTTGAAAAGGATAGATAGTAAGTATTCGTTTTAATACTCTTGTAGAAGCTATGTTGTAAACAGCTGTAAATTATTCACCATTTTATTTTTGTAGTTTCCTAACCCTGAAATGCTGTGTTACTGTTATATTGATTACATTTTCTAGTCCACCTGTAGTAATTTTGTTGTAGTCTAGTCATTACTCAAATTTTTCTTTGTTACTTCAGGATAAGCAACAACTTTTTGTATTGTCCTTTATTCGCACTGTGCCTGTATGTAGTATCTTTTGGAACTAACAACACACCTTTCTCTAATTACGTTTTACAGTTAACCCAGTTATACCAAAATTCCACATATTAGTTACCTACTTATTTAAGTTTTTTAATGCCAGTCAGTGAATACCATGAACTAATTATTTGTACCACAAAACGGTGCACAGTTGTTGTCGTGTAGCATGGACTACTTACGCACTATGAATTTTCGTATTTATAATTTGAAGCATCCTTGTGTATTTATTAGTACGAACTCTGTACAGTGTTCCGGTTTGGCTGAAGTAAGCACTGAGTAGACATTTTAAACATTAATCAGTGGTGCACAAAATGTCACCTCGTTCGAAAGATATATTTTTGAATGCCTAAAATAAATTATTTATTGTAACCACTTAGTTTTTGTCAGTGTGACTGTATCTGTTTTGATGTTTTTGATTGGTGTAATCTTTGAAATTAGAGTTGACGAGGTGGAAAAGAATTATTTATGATGGAATTGTTGGGTTTTTTTCTATTCTTCTCTTACGCTGCTGACACTGGGAACTTGGGCGTGTAGGCCATACCGTGGCGCTAATAGTAGATCTGGGTCTGCACGACTACTTACTCTCTCTAAAGTCACTTTGCCTGGACCAGATTTGTCTCACAGCTCTAACCTTAACCTCATACCTGTAGATCATGACCATCCTAACCTTGACCCTTCTGTTCCTTACAGCCGAGCGGACGCCATTCATCGACCAGTGACACGGTCTTTATCGAGATTGGCAACTCCCAAAGAGCCTCAAACTCCTTGTCCGAGAACGTTACGTACCAAAAACCGGAATCCCTTGAGCGCTTCCGATCGCATGGCTCCACTACCTTCATCCCAATGGCCAGACAAAATGTCAGGCGTGGGGATTAATTTAAATTCTTCTGAAGCATCCTCGACTTTCTCAACCTCATTCAGTAGAATATCAACTACAGCTTCTTCTGTGTTTCCTTCCTCTAGAGTAAATACCAGATCTTCTTCACGCACTCAAAATATAGTTTCTAATAATGTGTCAAAAGTAAACAACAATCAGATTGGGAATTCTAATAGAAGTAACTTCACTACTTCTCCTCATTCCATTGCTAAAGTCTCGACAGTGTATCGCACTTCTTCTTTAGTGAACAAGGCTGCAGTTCATAAGTAAGTCTGTGTGTTTGTTCAAACAATTTAACCAAAAAAGATTCCCTCGCCATTGTTTCTCCTTTGGTTTTTATCACTGTGTGTGTAAAATATCTCGCTTACACAGTCTGATTGCCATAATGCTATTTTGATGGAGATTTCGTCTGTTTCCCACCGTGGAAACGGACTCATTAATGTGTGATGACACTACCAAATCTAATTAATTTCAGTTGCCCCAGTATCCCCGATTTTCTGTCGAATAATACTCCGTTCCGGCATCCTATGTTGTGGTCGATTTGATTAATTCATTACTTTAAGAAAATATAATAACTTTTCAGGCGTTTTCGATGTACCTATGCATTTACATACATACGTATGCGTATCGTATGTTATGTTCGCCCAAATTTATGGACTGTGTATTTTAACATATACATAGATAATATACATACATGCTACGTAGACTCTCATACTTGTCACCAATTATATAACGTTACCAGTCTCTGTGTGCTTTAATCTATTATGTGTACGATACCAACCTTAGTTATAATCTACTTTGTGTCCTTTATTGTGTAATCTAAACTGTCCACTGTATGTAATGCTCGGGTTGATAGCTACCTGGATATTTAATTTTTTTTTAGTGTAAAATGATAATGATGGAATGTACTTAATTAGGTTCATCTATCGTCCTATAGTATGTTTATTCACAAATTCTGGGGAAGGATCTTTCATAATTCTTGTGTAAGGCTAATTTATATGAGCTATAACTCTCTCTCTCTCTCTCTCTCTCTGTTATTTAGATCTCTGCCTGGGGTTTTTATTTGTAGACAAAGCAAAACTAATACTAGGCTAACTGAAACTAATAGTTACTACCATTGACTGTTCCTGTAATGCTTTATTCAACAAAGAGCAGCACTTCATTTATATTACTAATTTGCTTTTCATTTAAGTTGACGAATCAGTGGTGAATGGGAAATTCTTATTGTAGTAACAAGATAAAGCCAGCTGCTGGACTACAAGGAAGGAGAAGCTGGAGCGTTCCTGGAAGTTCTCATATAGAAGTAGTTAAGCCAAGGTGACTCGTAACCACCGATGGGTAATAATTTAATCCATCTTAAGCACGCCTCATTTTTCAAGTCCTGCATTTCCTGGAGATTTTTATAATCAGATCTCTGAGTACGAAGTACGAGTGCACTCGTGTAACGTATATGCTTCTTCCAGAATGTAGACCTGAAAACGTGGACGGAAACAAAGTTGGTGTAAGCGTTAAGTGAAGACGTATTTTGTGTAGAATCTTAGAAAGTGTAGGTAAGTCCTTAAAAGGAATAGATTGTCAATATTAACGAATGCTAACTTTTTCATGACGAGTAGATATACCAGTGAAACTTGAGTTTACCTGTGAAGTGCTCTTAATTCTGTTTTTTAGTCTTTTTAGTATTTTAGTACACTGAAACTGAACACTTACACAAGGTAACTCTGGAACTAGCAAGCCATTGAATTGTTTTTGATTATTTGTACTACATTTGAGTCTCTTTAGAAGATTGTTTTTCCTCAGTTTTCACTTTTATAATATTTCTCTGAATTAACTTTTTTAGCAACGATACATTCTTTGAGTTTAACAGGGACGAGTAATTTCAACACGGAACAGCGTATTAATTTTTCACTTTCGTATCTGATTCAGTGTGTGAAACGGGTGGAATTGTGGCAAGGCCTTAGTTAAGTACTACGATACTGCTATTACTATACAATTTAATTAAGGCTTACAATATGTATGTATAGATGGTAGAGTATATAGTATATTATAAGGTTAGGCTGTCTTCCTAGTGTATGTAGCTTAAAAATTCCTCAAGTTTTTCTGGTAAACAACAAAAGCACCAACAAAGCTCGTCAAGAATCGTCAGGTGGTAAATTGTCCCTCCTAACAAGAATGCTCGGTGTTGGTACGGTATTTGATCCTTGTCCTTGAGTCACACATTCTTTGAACTTCTAAAGTTTTACCTTCTTGCTTCAGAACATAACTTCAAGTGTCTAAAAACTTACCTTCTCTTGAAATGAGTTAATAGAGCTGAATCGGCTTCTATTGCTCATAAGAACAACAACTTTTTATTTTTAAAAATCAAACAAAATTAGATTTACGACCAATATATACAGCCTTTCACTCTGCCTCTGGACCACTATTAATTAAAGTCTCATAAAGATCAAAAATAAAATATAATCAATCACATCAGATGGGTATTAATGTATGGAAGATCTCATTCACAACTTTAAGACTTCTCTTGAATTCGTTGGTCTGGAGCCCAACGGGGGAGGAGGCGGGGGGGAGTGTAGGCAGTTTGAAAAGAATTGACCCTAACAAAACATGACTGCGAAGCTGCTGAGAATGTGGTATGCAGTTACAATTATATTCTGGTGGGATTTTTTTACGTGTTGTTGGTTACCGTTACCATTATTGTTAGAAGAATAGAAATTCCGTAGTGAAATAAGAGCAAAATATCAAAATGCATTATTGGGAAGTAAAGTACAAGTGTACAGAATAAATATCTTTAATATCATGTGTAGTGTGGTTGATGCTTTGATAATTCAATCTTAAGAAAAATTAGTGCAATTTGATGAAGTTATAAGTATACATGTCGAAGTTTACCTATGTACCTTCATAATTAAGTAATTGTATAAACTATTCGTTATTGTTAGTTAGCGTATTTAATCTGCTTCACTATACTGCATGCAAATGGTTTCTGTTAACGCATTTTATTTAGATACTTTTATCTTGTATCAAATTTTTCATTTGCCCTTTAGCTGAAAAGCCATACATACATACTTGAGTGATGAATATGTCAAATGTCTGGTATGTAAGTAGGTATGTATATGTATCTATATTGTATACAAAAACGGAGTTGGGAGAAAACATTTTTATGCAGACTAATCGTGTCGTTAAATAACTTCTGATAAAATATCTTATTAATATAAATATAAATGTATTTATAGTCATGTATAGTGCAGCAGTAACGCTGTTTGCAGTTTGTAGCGGACTTATTGGTAGGATGAGTTTTCAGATTTATTTTAGACTGATAATGTGTCCAATGTTTTTGTTTTGTTTTAATGAGAAGAGTTTTAATCGCTTAAATTACACACTGGAGGCTTCCACGAGAAATAATGCGATTCACGTGAGATAGCCTCAGCAGGGGGGGAATGTAGGACAATAGGAAACAGCAGCTGAAAAGTTATTCGTACGAACCTAGTAAAAAATTTAAAAGTGTAAATAAAATAAAACTTTATTACGTACATATATAGGTAGCCTATAGATTTAGAACATATGTCAGTATGCTAAAATCCTAATATGCTTAATTTTTTCAATATGCAATTTAAGTTCGCATTTTTCTGCTGCTGAGTCATGGTCGGTGAAAGTACTGTACTAGAGGTATACTATATAGGTATGCTAATAATAATATCAGTGACATCACAGTTATACGCAATTATAAATATTTAAATCATTCAACCTGACTACTTTTAACAGTTACAGCTAATTTGTTTTTCGTAAATGGGAAATTGCTGGAGACATAATTTTTTTCAGATTGAAAGGCGCTTTAAGATATCTCATGTAAGTATAAGGACAATGTCAGATATTAGTTTAATCATTAATTAATTATTATAAGATCAATATATTATGTGTTTTGCGTTCAGTAAATCATGAAAAAAATTATTACTGTGAAGTTTTTCTTTTCACAGTAAAGTCAGTATGCATGGGCTTACAATGTATTTACATTACTTAATACAATTCTTGTTAAAGCTAAGTAAAAAATATTGTTAATGATTCTATATAATAATAATACAAATTGTTATTGCTAGTAGAAATAATCAAAAGCTTCGTCGATTTTGCTGAGATATTAATTGAAGACTATCGACAAATCTTAGTTTCAGTCAATTAATATTGCAATAAAATAAATACTATTATGGCACATTGAATTAACTTGTCATGTTCACCTTTATTCGTATATTTCATATAGTGCATACTTGTAGTTATTATATTCATTCATGCACAAGAACTCAGACAGGTAATTAAGGTTTAAGTTCGAAATTATAAGTAGAAACTAAAACTTCGAAATTGTGAGGAATCGTATTTTGAAAATTTAACTGTATTATTGTGAATATTATCATAATTACAAAACTACTGCAGCATTTACACTTTCCAATCACTAGGGTAAAGGCTTCTAATTGTGGTCGTCTTGTAACTGTGCTGTGGTACCCCTCTGTTTACTCCAGAGACAACGGTAAATCAAAATCGAACGCACCTGGTTTTGAATCTGCGGGTATTAGTCTTCCTATAGAAGTTACGTTAGATTTTAAATAACCTTTGACACTGCAGAAACCTGGGGGTAATACAGTTACAAGGTGACCACAATTAGAAGCCTTTACCCTACCATTCAAATTATAAAGATAATCTCAATACTGCTAAAAAACAATTGAAATAAAATAATTGCATTCTTTTGAAAAAAAAAGTTAAAACGCGTTTTTCCACTTTTTGAAAAAAAATGGTTAAGGTTTTGTTCTCTTGGATAAAATGTCGCACTTATAGTTTTATTCATTTTGAAAAGTGAAAAGCATAAAAAATCGTTTTGTTGTTTTTCAAAGACGTTTAAAGGGCGCTTTGCACTTTTTTTTGCTCAAAATGTCGTTTATTGCTCCATTTGAAATACGTTAAAAGGTCGTGTTGCACTTTTTCAAAATACAATTATTGTATATTGCATTTTAATTTACAATACTAAATACTGTAAATACTATTTTATTAAGTGGGGTTGTAATAATTGTCTTCAATCATCACTACGAATTTAATTGCTATTACCTACTTATGTACCTATTGACAGCAATACTACTGCTTATCTAAGTTTAACAAAACTCATCATCAACTATAAACCACAACGATACAAAATTGTTTTTTATAAATCTTTAATCTACTATCTTCAAATCTTTAAATATTCATCTCATTTCGTCTGTCATCACTGATCGTACCCCGACTTTAATGTTGGACACATATAACATATTTATGTATACCTACACAATAAACACTTGCTGTGTTGCCACCACTATATGTGCGTACGATCATCAATACATATGTTGGTACTTTACGCATTAAATACGGAACTTTGCATTTTATAACTTCAGCAACTAGCAACACATCATTTACCTGCTACACTTTTATCCATTACGATTACGCATTACGCATTACTGTGATGTGGTACGATTGCTTTCGTTCATCTGACTTTTGTTCATATGGTCGGTTTACAACCACTGCATTGAGGCATTGACTGCAGTGTGGAAGCAGAAGCAGGACTAGTAGGACTGACAAGTAGATTAAAGACACCGAACGTGCTGTTTATAAAATTATTACTTTAACACCCGACCAGACAGATATATGAATTAACTAATTAATAGTCGACAGCAAAAAATTATAATATTTTCTGTTTTATTGTGCATCGATCTTTGATTTCTTTAAGCAAATTCGGTGGACCATTTAATTCTATTACTTTTACATCAATCACGACAATGGGGGTGAGCAAAATTCAATTTTAACTTTGTGCATCAAATGTTTTAAATAATTATTGCTTCTAGGCAATTTTATAACTTAAGGGATTTGATATTCAAAATTGTGTATTTGGGGCACAAATTTTGTGCCTGTCTGGTACTGGTAATGCTGACTGTTGACGAAGAATACCAATAATATATTTTTTGAATTTTGAACTCTGCAGAAGTTCGCCCTTGAAATTGCGTGCAATACAGAGAATGTGAAAGACTTCGTGGCGGATGGAGAGGATTTTCGGTATTATATGAAAGTAACTCGTAAAACTTTATTGAATTATGAGTTTATTTTTTAAAGCTAGAAAAATTACGTAGTTAATTGCTCCGTGTTGTTGTAGTATAGTTGGTGTTTGTGTATTGCTTGTTGAGCATAGATGATGGAATTTAGTGGGTAGAAACTATTGCCTTTCAACTTTTGTGTATTCTAGATAAAATGCTCCCAGTGTGGGGACGTGACGGATAAGTTTATTTACGTGTGCGTTTCGGAAGTCGTTCCAACTAAAACTGGAAGGTCAACTGCTAATTTGGTGGGGAAGTGTAAAAATTGCTCCCGAGAATGGAATCTGAGTAAGTAGTATTTTGTACACATTACACACCAACATCTAAGATTTATCGAACATCAATTTTTCTCGGCAAAAATAACATTGCAATAATGGGATTTGTCGACCAAATGAATATAATTGTACTAAGCGAGGACTGTAACTGTAACGCTTTGCGTTTTGTGATAACTTCCATTAATTAAAGAAGCAAAGTAATGCACATTCAAAACATTTTGCTTTTAAGAGTACCTGGATGTGCATCATTTTGCTTCATAAACGACGATAAGTAATAAGAATGTAAGCAGGTTTTATTATTTCGATGTCGGGATACATGCTTAAATCAGTTCCGCTACTTTCATTTCGATTCGTCTAATTTTCGAAGTTTGTTGGGTCATGAAACTTTCTATTATTTGAGCATGGAATTGTAATCCCACGCACACAACACACTAAACAAAAAAGTAAAAGTTAATATTTGTTCCTTTGAACATGCAGCCATTTTCCCGGAGTCAATAGTACCATATAAGTTCGACGAGGATCGACCTGATAATTATCAGCCCATTGTTAAGTTTGAAGTCCGAGGATGTGAACCAGCAGAATTCGAGCCAAGGGTATGCAAAACACGAGTTTTATTTATCTCACCTCTCCAACAAGCTGCGTAGACTTTTCTGTAGTTACTTTATTCATTTTATGCAATTCCACTTGTACGTCTTCTACGTTTAATTATTTTGGGATTACAGAAAGGATGGAAAGTGTCTTCCTTGGAATCAAACACCAAGTTCGAAGATGTGGACCTTAGTGAAGGTGATTGGGCAGATTACGATGAAAAGGCTGACGTATCTCTCGCCATAATGGAGATACGAAGTCGTTTCACCAAGGTGTAGCAGCGAAACTAGCAATCTGGCCTTCGAAGACCTTTTGTATGGGGACAAAGTCATAATGCTTAATATAATAATACGTATGATCTAACTTAAATTGAATACAAATTAATTGACTGGAATAAATATATTTACTTTTTATGAACATTCATCAAATATTTTCCTCGTTGTCGGTTGTCATTTATATGTCTCGAGAAACCTTCCTAAAGTTGACATCAGGCCCTCGAAATCCAGCAATTTCGAAAAACTAAATCAATAGATCATGTAGATGTAATAGCTTGTAATGTTTGCATGTCACAACTTTCGTTACAAATCGGAAACGTAACTTTCAGATTTCAGATTTATTCACCAGCAATTTTAGTTCTATTTGGAAACTTGTTTGCTCTCCATACTTATAGTTAGTTTGCCCTGTCACAGGTACTTTTAGGCGGTCCGGTCTCACATAGCTAACCCTACCTACCAAGCTATCAAAATTTTAATAACTTATCAAGTGAACGAAACGCTGTGCCCTCAATTTTTCAGTATCATTGAAAATTGCTAAACCCAATAGTAAATAAAATTATTTTCCTTAAAGTTAAGTTATAGTAATAACTATAACTATGAAATAATAGGTAAACTAATAGGTTGCAACTCCCAGTATGCCTCACCAAAAATATTTTATTGCAAACTACTTTTTGATTTAATATTGGATGTATACATGGAATCGAGAACCAGCTGAGTATGCTAAAATTGTGATACAAATGGAGACTTACAGTAATAGCAATATGTAGCTTGTTTCGATGCCATACAAGCCTAAATTGCTTTTCACCCAAGAAAGTATGACAAAAAAAGGAATAAAATACAGTTCATAAAAATTAAGAAACAGTACAGCACTGCGAGTGTTCTTACAGACACAGACTGAATTACTTAGTTTCCAGATTCTATTAAATGTCTTTATTTGTTTACATTTATCAAGCAGCCTTCCCCAATGACACACGTGCCATTTGTACTACACTACGGCGTTCAGCTGCACCGCCAATAAATCCATTTGCATGGACGAATATGCAAGTTGGTATGCCACTGACTTCCTCTAGTTCTTTATTGCGCAGACCTTGCCATTCTGGTAATAGCGGTGTTCTAGAATCATAAAGACAAAACACGAATTACGTAAAACTTTTTCCACCGATGTATTTCTCTGAAATCTTTTAATCTTATATTGGACTTTGGAATATTACCTAAGAATGAACGAGTCAGGCGAAACAGGGACTGCCTGTACTCTCCATGCTCCCTTTGTATCCGTAAAAATTACAAATTTAATTGGTTCTTCAATTCCAAGTTCAGTCTCCAGTATAGCCAAATGATCCTTCCATGGACACCCTCCATTTGGTAATTCTAGTATTTCTCCGCTTGGATCGACCTTTCCAAAGAGTCAACTTTC
>JAQFZC010002665.1:0-21927 GCA_034695205.1 Dicyrtoma fusca
ATGTACTTGAGAGCTAGTGTAGCATACTACCATGTGAGAGTAATGATTTCCGTTACCGTGACCGTAAAAACGATTTTGGCCAAATACCATGAGTTCCTTTTCATAACTATGGCAGAGAACATACCTACATTTCTGTAGCTAATAAGACACTTGTAGACGGCTTCTGTCTCACGATGATGATCCCATTTTCAATTATAAGGAAGTTCAAAAGCCTACCTAGAATTACAATTTTATTATACTGCCAACTACGAACACTTTTTTTTTTGATCACTTTTATTGCAGGGCCAAACGAATGACGAAAGTCTCTGCTAATCTTTCTAATGCACTTTTAATTCACTCTCGAATCGGAATTGGAAGTTCAAGTGATGCAGTCTTGAGCTATCTAAATCAACAGTGAGTAAATTGTCTGTTTTGGCTGGTAAACTTGATTCGTAGTTCGTGTTATTTGATTGATGATTTGAATTTGATGTGAATGAGCGTAGCCCGTCACTTTTAGTCTGGTAGACTTGGTCGTGGATATTCACAGCTCATAAAAACGACATTAACACATTAATTAAATTCACATTCACACGCTCTGTTGATTTTTCTCTTTGGCACTTTCCTAGAGAGAAATCCCCCACTTAATTTCAACCAACAGCAGTCGACACTACACTACAGTCAAATCTCTTGTTAACTGGTCGTTGGTAGTTCTAAAAACTAGTGTACACAAGAACACAAAATGACTAAATCATCAAACAGTATTTTTGTAATGTTGAATGTTGAATGTTGCTCACATTCCAGATTCTAGATCAAAGATTCAGGATTCTCTCTCGATTTTTTTCATAAATAGATTCCCTGTCAGATGTACGATGCGTGATTCAATTTACTTTTTAAAAAAACAGCACAACTTCACATTTCTTGTGAATTTTTAGAACAAACTAACATAATTACTATGTACTGTACAACCGAGGTAGGTAGGTACTGACAGTTTACAGATGAGAGGTACAAAAATAGTGGTAATACTTTCAACTTTTGACACAACACAAAACTAACACCCACACAGTACCAACTACTGACTGTTCAGCTTAGCTTTTAAGCTTTTTAGCTTTTTAGTAACCAAAACCAACCAACAACATCAAAAACAAAAACATGAAGGAGACTAATAATAATAATTGTAATACATGGTGTAACCTCGTTCACTCGTCACTTCAGTTTCATTTCCCATTTACCATTAGAGTACTTGATAATAAATAATAAAAGTCAGTCACTACTACACAGACAGACACGAACGACAGTGTCGACAGTGTCTCTGTCCTCGAAGCGAAGAAACAATTTCGAATCGAATGCACGTGCTTTTGTTTTGGTTATGGTGATGGCTATGACTTTGATGGGAATGGTTCCTTCCTACTGTAACTGTACTTGTAAAACTGTCAAAATATCCAAAATACCCACCCAGTCACTCCACTATCCTCGACTCTAATGTGATGTATTACTGTAGTATGTGTATTGACGAGAAATAATTTTAAATTTATCGTCAGCTCTAAAAGTAAGTAATACTGTTGGATTAGATTAGATTATCGAATTAAATAGTTATATGTATTCCTTTATGCACAACCTGTTTGTAAGGTGACTCATAGGGAGGCCGTTCGTTCGTTGCCTCAGATAGAAATGTGAAATGGAGATGTAGTTTCTAATTCGAATTTGAGAGCTGATACTGTTACTGTTGTTACCGATAGACTAGACGCGTCTTCTAGTCGAGAGTGACTAACTCTAAACTAGCAAATAATATGAAATGGCTTGTAATTTTTTGAAAGTTGTTAACTTGAATAGACTTGGAATAAAGTGTGTAGATTGTGATTGTGAGACTGAGAATGAGAAAGGGATTGAGTGGTGTCTGTCTTTCCTTCCTCCTGGTCACGGAAACTTTACTGAAATGAATCAAAGAAGTATTTTCTTCTATCTGCTCTCTTTCCCATTTCCCTCTGCTACTCTCTACTTCTACTCCCTCACTCGCTCTCTCTCTCTCATCCCAAATCTAAACTCTATGTAGAACGACACTTCCAACTTCCAATTCCAACTTGCACTAAACTCTAGCTCAAACTACCACTGCTATTACTTACTATGGCCATTGCTATTACATAACATGCGATAGAGGCTCCTATCTCTCCTTTATATGTACATCCACTGTCACTGTGTGTGAAGCTGAAAGAGCACTCACCAGTCAGCATTCTACTTTATTCACTCTCGAATTACTCACTGCTCACAGACGAGAGAGTAGAGAGTCAGAATCTCTGGCGCAAAACTGGCTATCTACATCAAAAGTGTGTGCACACAGGGCAGTAAGGCACACACTGCTGTGCTGGGCTGGGATTGCTGTTTCAGAGATTCTCTTCAGAGTCTCTGGTTCTGGTTCTGTTTCTGTTTTAGACGAGACATGAGGATTTGGATTTGGAAGCCTAGGTTGGAGTCTCTGGTCTCTGGGAATGCGAGATAGACGATATAAAGGGTATAAAAGTCCTACTCAAAAGGAGAATGAGGCACATGCACAATAGATTATATTACAGATAGAAGTAATGGCAGAAGTGGCAGAGGAGCTTGCAGACAGGGACACAAGAAGAAGGGATGGATGGTGCAGACTGCTTATTTTTTTAAGGGGGCTTCTCCAAAATCCCATCATTCATTTTGGGAGCTCATGTTCTACACACACATGGATAAATGGGTAGAGATGGACGAAAACATAATACCGAAGTACCTATACTGATATGGACGTAGTAGGGGTTTCCACTGGTTCCAAACTCTAGAGACAAAAGAAGGGTTTTTAGGGTCTCTGAATAGGCTTTTCAACAAATATGTACATATAATCTTAACGCAAAAAGTAAAAAGTTCTGTAGAATCACTTTTCAGAAAGCGGTGTAAAAATTATTATATATTGACTTTTTAAAAGGGCACAACATGCATGAAACTACAATTTTTAAAAAGATCCAAACACATTTTTTACATTTTAATCCTTTCCAAAACACGTCAAAACAGTACTAACAATCGCAAAAAGGCCAAAAACAGATGCTATAACGGGTAATTTTTATAAGGCGTAGCATAGTAAAACGTACCTACGTTTTACTAAACGTAATACGTAATACGTTCGGTTCTTTTTAAGAGATATAAATTATCGCACTGACAATAACGTTTTAAAAAAGTTCCAAACATGATACTAACATTTTAAAAAGCAAAAATACTTGCTATTTGAATTGTTTTTCAATTTTCGAAGGTGTAAAACATCAAATTATAGTGTTTTTTAAAGATCCTTACTGACTTTTTTAAAAAGTGAGAAACGTTATACAGCCACAAAATTTTTAAAAAAGGGAAAAACAAAGTAGGTACTTGAGCCTGAAGCAAAAATTTTGTTTTTGTTTCTGGAGTAGCAATTGAAATGCCCCTGCCTGCTCTTCGCCTACCTACACATTGGGTTTCTGTTTCCTACACATCTCTCCTCACTCCTGTGTTGTGCTCAGTATTAGAAGAGGCAGGGTGACTGAGTGCTGGCTCTAGCAAATGAGGCATACTACAGACACACAGTGTGTGCAGTGCAGTGCATCGCTGGGACCGGGAGAAGAAGCCATAGCAAGAGCCCACAACATTGTGCAGTGCCATGTGAGGGTGATGGCCAGAGCAGTTGAGTGTGGGGCAACGATGCGATGTGGGGAAATGAGTAAAGTTGACGACGGTTGATGGGAAGAACCCGAAAAAATTGACGGAGGGGAGAAAGAGAGAGAGAGAGAGAGACAGAGAAGTGAGCGCTTATCCGAAAAGCGCCTCAACTCCCAAAAACACAATGTATTCCTTCGTGGTAGATTTAATACGCTCACGTCAGTCGCCGTCGCCTCTCACTCACCCACCCAAACAAAATCCATACAAACACAATCATCAAAAAAAATTCACTATCTCCTCCATTTCCATTTCCATCCTCCAACCAACAACTTCCCCGTCCACGTCTTAAACCCACTTCTCCCTCAAATCCAGAGGCTCTGGGACCTTTTCTTTATGACGTAATAGAAAACTTGGTCGAGATGCTAAAATATCATGTTTCACTTTCCGTTTGTAGCTCTACACTTTCTTTCTAGGGAGGTACGTATTATGTTAAGCAAACTTTAGTTTTTAGTTTTTACAATTTTCAAAACTACATGTAAAGTCACTTGAACTTTTTGACAGAGCCTATACTGTCAACTGTCCTATACTTACGATTAGCTTTTGTTTTGACTTTTGTTGTTGCAAAAATATAAAAAGAGCCTTTGTATCACTCTATGATACATATACAGTCATATTTGCAAGGCTCCTTTAGTATTCTCTTTTATATATAATTATCTATGTATCTACACTCTGCACATTATTCCGGTGTTAGTAGTAGTATGTATTAGTAGCGTAGTAAGGCAGTGTTGTATTTGTTTTTTAGCAAATGCCCAATAAAAACGAAAATTAAATTAACAAGTTTTTCAGTCTTAAATTTAGTTTTTTAATCTGGCTGGACCATAATACAGATACAGATTTGTAAATGTACCTACCAGCCAACACGTACGAGTATTTTGCAAGGCATGCATTTTTGAGATGGCATTTTGAATGGTGTGAAGAAGAAAAAAGGTGAAGATCGTCGCCGTCGACGTCTCCAAGGAATAATTTCTTGTTCTCAAGTATTTGCAGAATCCCTTATGGGATGTAAAATAGACATTCCTTATCCTACTTTGTATGTAGGTACATAGATACTTGTATGCATTTTATCCCTTTTTCTATGAATGCTATGAATGCACGTTCCAAAAGAGTACACACTGATAGTGAGAGCGTTGGAAATGCATTTGAAATCTAAATCGGAAGTAGAGAACGACAAGAAAAAACCCCCTCAAGCCTGGGGTTACTGTTAAGTTGTGTATGTGTAAGTTGTTGTGTCTCTCCTTTTGATTTTTTTTCTGGAGCATTCGAGGAAAAGGAATCGTCCTTGTAGCTCTAGTCCTTGTATTTGAAATTGACGTTTATTCCACAAAATCCCGACAGAAAATATAAATAAATTCTATGTCCCTTTCAAGTGGATAGAATATGCAGTGCTGACAGATACTTAAGGATAAAGTGGAAGCAAATATTTTTGCAAAATAGCCCTCAGCTATCATGGTGCGTTTTTTAAGAGCATTTTCCCTTGTAAGTACAAAATGTACTACACAAAAAATAAAATAACGTTTTATGTATTCTGCCTTTAGCTTTGGCCTCCTATCCTAGTCATAGTCTCTCCAATGGGGAAAAAAATCTGATTGAGGAGATTTCTTTCAAAGTGGAGTGGTGACATAAGCGCTGCCATTAAACTTAACTAGTTTAATTTTATTCGCACTGCGGATTTCACATCTATATACGTATTGGAATTGGGATCCCATGGAGAGTGGAGAGACGCCGTCTAAATCAAAAGTAGATAACAACCTCCACCTTTGACTCCATTGAGCCTTCACTCTTTTAACGCGAAAAATTATAACAGTTAAATTTTACTGCTACTTTTTCCTTCCCTAAAATGACGCATAGAGCTTCTCACTTCGATTTTTTGAACAAACTTTCAACTCAGAGGTCAGAAGCTATGTACACTTACTTGCATGCAGAGATGCACACTGCACTACCGTGCACTGGTTAGAAATTCTTTTCTGGGCTTGTCTTTCCTTAGGAAAGCTCCCACTTATTTTTATTATGTGTGTCGGTCTGAATAGTTAGCCAATTCAGAACTGGGAAACTATGGAAAGAATGTTTTACAGAAGCCTTTATTCTACATATGAACTTTTTCAAAAGTGTCAAAGCGAGATATTAACGGTTCCAAAACCGTCAAAACTAGAAAACACCATTTTCGCACGGGCCAGAACAAGAAATTAACATTTTCAAAAACGTTCAAAGCTAGTGTCCAACACGTTCAACAAGGACAAAACAGGAAACTAACACTTTAAAAAAGCTCAAAACGAGAAACCAACACTTTAAAAAAGCTCCAAGCAAGAAATTGACACTTTAAAAAAGCTCAAAACAAGAAACTAACACTTTAAAAAAGCTCAAAACGAGAAACCAACACTTTAAAAAAGCTCAAAACAAGAAACCAACACTTTAAAAAAGCTCCAAGCAAGAAATTGACACTTTAAAAAAGCTCAAAACAAGAAACCAACACTTTAAAAAAGTTCAAAACAAGAAACCAACACTTTAAAAAAGCTCAAAACAAGAAACCAACACTTGAAAAAAGTCTCCAAACAAGAAACCAACACTTTAAAAAAGTTCAAAACAAGAAACTATGTAACACTTTAAAAAAGCTCAAAACAAGAAACCAACACTTGAAAAAAGTCTCCAAACAAGAAACTAACACTCTGAAAAAGCTCAAAACAAGAAACTAACACTCTGAAAAAGCTCAAAACAAGAAACTAACACTTTAAAAAGTCTCCAAACAAGAAATTACCATTTTCAAAAAGATATAAAACATGATGTAGGTATACATATGTTACCATTTCGAAGATTTATGCCAATGTGGAATGGTTGCACGTTAAATGCTCAAAAGTTGGGTTTAAACGCTGGGCTTTTAAAATGAAATATTTTTAAAGTGTGAGCGTTTTAAAAATCTCAAAAACGCTCTTTAAAAACTGTGTTACTATTTGTTGTGGGTTTCAATTGCTGTTTACGTCACTCGTAAATGACAGTGCTGAGTCGGCAACTAGGTTAAATTCCCTTGAACGCAATAAATAATAAGTTTCCATTCCAAAGATTATTGTTATTTTTATTCTGTATTGCATGAGCGGGTAGTATGTATCTACAGGCAAGACTTTGGCTCATTAAAAGTTGAAAAGGTGAAGGATGTGTTTGTAAATTGTGGTCGGCATGGAATTATTTGTAGTATAAATAATAATAAAAATTAAATGTTTCTGTCGGCAGCTTATTTGTATTATGTACACCTACGAGTACGGTGCGCGGTGTTGTGTATGAATTTAAGTAAAATATCCAAAAAAATGTTCACATTATTGCATTGCAGAATGCAGTGCTTGAACATTCAGTGGGAAGTGAATTTAAAAATATGTGTCGGTGCTTATGTACCTATATGCTCATATTTTATGTATTTTTGACTGGAAATTGAAAAGAATGTGTGCTGGCTAATTTGACGGAAATCCCATTGAAAATAACTCTGTTTGGATTTGTTTAAAAATACATGAACTAAAATCTTTTTACCAGAACAGTACCAGAACTATCTGTAGACTGTAGAGCCAGACGGACTATCAGTTTCAGTGTAGGCTGAATACACATACGAATTTTTCTATCGTGGTCCTACGTATGGCTGCCACTCATCAAGTATTCACTATAAGAAAGTGGCGTATCAGGCTCAGGCTGAAATGCATTGCTTGTAGGTTAAAAGGCCCACACTTTTTTAAAGGTAGGTCTGCGTAAGTTTTGACGTTTAGCATGGAAACGAATTCATCAATTTTGAAGCCAAATTCTGAAATCCTGCTTTTTTGAAATTTGCTATTATTGAGTATTCGTCATCTTTTTAAAAAAATTTTAAATTCCGGCCTTTTTGAAATGTAGCATCTAAAATAACTCGTAAATTTTTGAAACAATTTTGAAATCCCGCCTTTTTGTAAAGCGTCTTTTACAGTAAATTGTAAACTTTGGAACTTCATTTTCGAAAACCTAATATTACGTAGTTTTAAAAGGCGCTTTTTAAAATAATTCAGGTCATTGCTACCTCTGCCTATAGGTATAGCTACGCCACTGTTACCCCCATAGCAAATGTATTGAAGATCGAACTTGGAACTTATTTAAACATGGAAGATATGTCTCAATCGGATCTCGAAGCATCTTTTTTCCCACTAACCACACTCTTTCACTCTCATCTGTTTTGGCAATCGTATCTTTTAAATAAGTAAACATCCGAAAATATCTGAGTGTGCGGGTAGAAGCTTGAGCTGCAGAAGCGATATATGTGGGATAAGATCAAGATCCAATGTTTTCCTTTCACAACTATCCCCAAAAAATCCAAAAAAAAAGAAGAAAATCCTAGCCTCAGCTAAAATATTTCATTTTCAAATATATACTAAAGCCCTCCATAGACTTGTCATACATTACCGATTTCAAAAATTTATTTGTATTTTTAAAAATCCTGGTCGTAATTCAAAATTAACTCTGATTTGAGCTTTGGCCGGTGGACGCGCCGAGAGGAAACTGAGGTTTTTATTGGCTCTAAAATTCGTAAAATTTGGTAAACTATGACGGTGACAGGACAAAGAACATTTGTAGAGAGCTATGTAGTTATCTGTTTTTCTACCGTTAAATATTTTGAGTGTGTAAACATCGGTGATGATCAGAGACAGGAGTTGGCGCGTGTAGGCGTCTAAAGGTTACCTATGCGTGTAGAATTACCTTAGGCACCTAATTACTCAGATTTACTTTGACTGTAATCGAGAATAAAGCTCCAAAATCCATTGCGCACGAGCCGCCTCTTAATAAAACCTTTTACCGAAAATACCAAAATGCTAAACGTATTTTTTAACTTACGCCAATGCAATGTTTAAAAATAATCATTGGAGTCGTTAAGTAAAATATGTATAAATGCTTATATTTTTAATCTTATTACTACAAGGCAAAAATTGTTAACGAAAAAAAGCAAATAAAAGGTCGTTGTACAGTAAATTATATTTATTAAACTGGCGACAGTAGGATTCGTGAATACAATTACTTTACAGGCGTTAAACAGCTAGTACGGCTAGCTAAATAGTGCTAAGCAAAGTAATTGGCTGTCAGCATAGTTTGACCTGGCAAGATTACATATTTGAATAAGGAGCTCTAATCAAATGACATAACTTTATATTTCGAAGAGCACTTTACACTTGAACTAACGGACTGAATAGCAATTTGTAATTTGTACCTTTTAAACCTGCATACATATGCCATTCAACCTAGGCAAGAAGCATTTTTTAAATTCCCTCTGGCATTGTTTGCTCTAACGAGTAAACGGTATTTGTATTTAGTGTGTCTGTGCTAATGGAACAAATCAACTAATTGCGAGACGCCAGGCAATCTTTAAGCATCGTTTTTTTTATTTGACTATTTTATTGACGCTGCACTCAACTGCACTGTACTGGTGCTGGTGCTGGTGCTGGTCTGCAGTTAGTTTTTAAAGCACACAAACTAATGGCCTCAACAACTCCGAGGCTTCCAAACCAGGAAATCCACGAAAGTCGGAAAGTGCCCCAAAAATTCAGAAAAGAAATAAAAGATGATCTTTTCCCCCCTCGAAGGCAGTTACCACGCTTTATTAAACAGGAGTCTCATGCGATAGTACAAATCCTAAAATTTCACCAGCCTTTTAATGGAAGGGAAAATAAGAAGGAAAATACCTGTAGCCTGTAGCACAGCACAGGCCATGGCACCCTCTTTTTTCTACATGCACATAGGAAGTTTGTGTGTGTGTGTGCTGGTGAAATTTCCAGTAGATTTGAATACAAAGAGGCCGTGAGGATGACAGGGAGCGCAGATGGGGAAAGGGCGGCGCGTGGAGTCGTGTAATAAAGTGAAAATGAGTCTGAAGATGTGCTACATCTCCTGTATACACGTCTCTAGGTGTAGGGAATAAATATGCGAGACTTTCCCTAATGCTCACGGTGTACGACCAGGATGTACGGGATGGGAATAAGTGAGACTCTGAGACTCTTTCCATTTAGGTTTACAGCTGTAAGTGACGAGAGGAAGTGTGTCGGTTCGTCGGTGGGTCTGTCTGTTCGTCCGTCCGTCTGTCTGGATCATCTGGAATGTATTTTAATGGACGTAAAACTGTACGCCTGGTTATGGGTGTAGAAATACAGTGTGTTGTTCTTGAGCGAGGCAATGTACCAATGCAATGCCGCCGATTGAAGTGACTCAAGTCTACCAAAGTTCCCAGTTGGAAATTGCAGGACAGGAATAAGTGACTGAAGCGATAGGGGGAGAATTCCACAGGGGCGTATTTAGACATACTTTTACCTATTATGGTTATCTAGGTAAGTTGAAGCAGTGTGGGGCAGCATTTTAAAAATGTGTCAATTTAAAAGAATTGTCAATTTTGAAAGCAAACTTTGAAAATAGGTACATATGTCGGTTTGGAAAATGCAGTTGCAAACAGTTCATCAGTTTAGAAAACCAAATTTTAAATGGACACTTTTTAAAGGTTCGTTTTTGAATACACCGACAATTTTGAAAGCAAATTTTGAAAACCGGGTAATTTGAAAAATACAGTTAGGAAATAAATCGCTGGTTTTGAAAAAGAAACATTTTTAAATGTTTCCTTTTGAAAACCGATCTATCGAGTTATTTGTCAATTATGGTGAAAATTTTAACTTTAACACAATTTTAAAATGTATCCTTTCAAAAAGTTTGGTGTTGAAAATTCCAGCAAGTTTGAAAGTTTTCAGAAAACAGCCGGGTAATTTGAAGAGTCAACAGTGCAATTGCAACAATATAGTTAATCAATTTTGAAGGTGAATTTTAAAATGTGTACTTTTCAGAAGGAATGATTGCAATAGTTGCATAATTTCACTAATAGAGCATTTTAAATTTGAACTCCAAGAGCGCTTGCTTTTTAAATTCCATTTTGTATTAACTTTTTGGTCAGAATTCCTGAGTTGAACAACTGCCTATGCATTGCCCCGCCACTACACTTGGGAAATGACTCATCTTCCATGTGGATCAGATGCGGAAGGAGATTTTCTCCCGTGTTTTCATGAATGCACAAGTCCCATTTTGTATTTAGGAGCTATCTGCCTATTACAGCCCTTGCTGTGTTCCCTGTACACACGGAATTAAAACCTGCCTCCCTGGCAGGGCTCAAAACAATGAATTTTCTCTGACTAGTGCGTCATTTGTTCCTACAAAAAGTGCCAGTCGCATTTTTTCGTGGTAGCATCTTGAGTGAAACGCTGCAACTACTACTTTACTACGAAGCATCATCATTCCAAGCATTTTTTCCATACAAAAAGCGAGAACGTCCAGTTTTACTGGGATTTTCATTGCGTGCAATATGACCGTTTATGATTTTATATGCCTGCCATACAAGCAACATATGTACATGCATAACAAAGTTATAACCATTGAACTACGCATAGCAAAAGCTGTTGAATCTGGCGATGGCGATAGCACGAAACAAAATGTTTGATAGATAAAGCGATTGAGCATGAACGTTAATTACCCGTAACTTCGGCAAGTCTTTGAGTCCAATTGCTGGTTGGCTTCGATTAACCTGTAATCAAGTCAAATTAAAAAAAATTGTGGATATTTTAACAAGCATAGCATAGGCAATAATATCGTTATAGGAGTTAGTACACAATTATAAATTACAATTTATTGCCATTATTTATTTTCAATATCATTTAAAGGTTACTGCACACTGAAGTTACATCGCACAGCCTGGGCGTTGCGTTGTAATTTTTACCCTTAAAAAACGCATTTTTCCTCTCCAGAAATAGAGAAATAGCCCCAATAATTACTACTAGGATGGGATTTGATTAAAGACGTAGTAAATACGAGGCTTCGCTGGATACGAATAGAAATAATTGTGCTCATAAACCCAGATAGAAAATTCTCATGCAAAAAGTGAATTTCCCATTAACTTGTATGCACATAGTAGTGTAGTAGTTAGCCTAAGAAATCAGATTAGCAATAGACGAGCACTTTCCTACCAGTAAACTTGTTGCTGCCCTCACTACCCTGCCAAGTAAAACTGCCAATAATGGGATTCACAGCCACTTCCTGTGTGTTCTCAACTGAATTAATAATTAATGCTACAACTATAGATATTACACCACTATACTTACACTACATGCATACATACACTGTAGCACTGTAGGTACATACTACGAACTTACAGTACCATCTCAAGGTCAAGTCAGTTCCACGCATCGTTGGCCATAAGCTTTAATTTGCTCTTTGCAAAAGAAAAATACTAAAATGCGTTGCATTCCATTGCATTGCATTGTCTCAACAAATTATGTATGCTTCACTGTTTTGTTTAATGAGATGAACTGAATCTATTTTGCACGTGGTTAAGTGCCGATGCGAATAGTCCAAGTGGCTGGATAAAAAACCTGCTATGCAAATAAGCAAATAGTGATAGAAATGTCAAGTTTTTTTTCCCCGTCCACTTTACCTTTCCAAAGCGTCTCAATGGGGCAGACTTGAGGAGTCCAAGTGCACGCGAAGTGTACTCTCGCTCAAGCTGGTCCACTTGAGCTTGAATTCGCCTGTGCACAATCAAAAAATCAAATAAAAAAAAGTGTCCAATAAAAATGATTTATACACTTTTGTTTGTTCTATGGAATGTTATTAATTAATTATTAATTGTATTTTTTAAATTTTGATATTGGCTATTAATTTAGTCATAGTCTTACGATATTGCGTAGAGCAGTTGCCTCTGCTGCTGTTCTTGGTAAAAGAGCATCTGTGGTTGGAAATTCTTATTATTTCGGCAGAATTCTAAGTCAGCTTTGAGTGAAGACAGTTTTATCAGTTCTGTGTTCAGTAGCAGGCTAGTTACCTGTGCCACCATTTTGAAAGAAAAATAAAGTATAATGAAATATAAATTAAAATGCAACAAGCAAATTAGAAATTTCTATTTCTTAAACCTTAGAAATAGGATTTAGTACTTCCTACCCCTTCCTATAAAATATACATAAAATCCACTAAAAATCTGTCATACTTTTCCATAAGCCTGCAGCCTGCAGCATCAATAATATTTTACTACTATTAATTACTGAGTACTGAGTACTACTGCAAAGGAAATGGGACGCATCTACGGGCCTACTTTTATTTTTATTTTTCTAGTGCAAAAGGTGTGCAAACATAAACAGTAAGTAAAAATAGTAATTAACACAATGTATATAAATTCGTAATTTGCATATAAAGATAAAAATATTAAATAAATATACAAGCGCTGGTAATCTTGATGATCAAATACAATAAAATAAATACTGTACAAGCTCGAGTCACATTTTTAAATAATAATAATTGTCGCTAATTAAAAGGAAGAGTTAATAAAGTACGGACCTCATGATTTAAAAAATTAGAAATTAAGAGCACTGAATAAATCACAGATGTTTTTACCTCCAATTGAATGCCGAAAAGTTCCCGCGTTTTAAACACGTTTGAATGATGATCCGTCATTTTGTTGGACTTTTTGACTTTTTAAAATGTGACGATCCCAAAAACTTGATGTCTGTCAATAAATTCAAAGCACAATTTCATAACACTCTGTATTGTTTTATTAATTAATTATTAATTAATTAATTAACTATACCGGACAACCGGGCACTTCACTATATACTAGCTATGCTGAATATAATTATGATTATACAATTATATACAACTGGAAAGAAGCACTGCACTGTCAAAGTCAAAGACAAAGAGATGATGTGTTGTGTGGCTGTGTGCGGGAGTCAATTTTGGAAGTGTTGACTGGTGATGATCCAGTTCTGGGAAATAAATAAAATAAGAGACGAAAATGTGTGTTAGGAAGTGAAATAATTTAGATAATTGCATCCGCTCTCTCACTCGATCTCTTGCTCTTTTCCCTTTGACTTTGCCTTTGACTCTCTGGCCAAGCTCATAAGAAATTTTAATGAAGATGAATGGCAAGGAATGAGATAATAATTAATATCCTCTCCAAGCATACATACACACACACATAAAAAAGAACTTCTTCTTCTTACAACACAACAGACAACAAAAGCACTTGAGAATCTCTCACACACACACAGACACAGAACACAAGGCACAAGGTTAATTACGAGCACGTCTTCTTGGCTGAGATTGAAATTGAGAGTGCAAAAAGTATTATCTGCATCTCCCTTTTCCTTTATAGATAGTCAGTCCCTCAATGTATCTCCAGCACTCAACACGTGGTGGAAGTTTGCTAGATTGAGATGCTGGATGTTGTAATAGTTCTTTTTTTTATATTTTACTTTATACTCCACTTACAAGCCCTTCAATAAAATTATTATTATTATTACTTCATGTGTTGAAGATGGAAATGTATGTAGTACCGAGATTGATAAGATTTTGATTGCTTTGGAAATTGGTAAAAAAACATCTTTTTGCCCTTTTAGAAACGCTACTACACGGTCATGGTGTTTTTTTTGGCTATATTGCAAAATCATTTATAACTATTTTGCACTTTTAAAAACTAAACTACAGTGATTTGCAATTTTTGAAAATTATTATACCAATGATTCGTACTTTTTAACTTATTTGCAAGTGGGAAAGAACGCTTTACAAAAGTGCTTTTCCTAGAAATTAACTGTTTCAAAACTGTCAAAACTAGAAATTAACATTTTCAAAAGCATTAAAACCCAGTAACTAAGACTTTCAAAAAGGTCAAATCAATAAAATAACATTTTCAAAAAGATGTAAAACAAGAAATTAACACTTTTGAAAAGGTCAAAACAAGATATTAACTTTTTAAGAAAGATGTAAAACTAGATACAGCACCGTTTCGAAAAGATTAAAATTGCTAATAAAATCGCTATAATTTTTCCTTTTTTGGAAGCTAGCATGTCACGTTTTCCACTGTTGTAAAATTGTACTTTCAACAATTGCACTTTTAAAAAGCGCTAACACAGCTTAGCTTGTTTTCCCTTTTTTGGAAACTAATACCACATTTTGCACTTTTGAAAATGGTAACTTTTTTCTAGAGTTTTCAATTCTTAGGTTAGAGGCGTTACTATAGAGGTTTTGCAGGTTTACAAATGCTAATAGTGTTGTTTACACTTGTTGAAGGAAGTCATACCAACTAGGTTGTGCACTTATCCAAAGTTGTATTATCGATTTTTTCACTTTTAAAAAAGTAATCTCATCTTTCAAAACTACACAGGATGCTCTAGTAGTAAGTATTTGACTTCTTGTAGGACTGTTCAAGAAAATAGATTTGACTTCCTTGAAAGATTTGCCCCAACAGAAATGTATTGACGTCACAAATCAAATGTAAAGGCTCTTCCCTCCAACGCCATGGTATAGGGCAAATGGAAAAATAAGTGCTAAAGTGTCAGTAGATAGCACATTTTTGCATTAATTGACTGCATATCTGTATGTATGTTACTAGTACACACTGCACCACTGCACTGTCTCTGAAGCTCACTTATAATTGTCCGTCCACTCGTAACATGCATACACAGAGAGTGACGAATTTGCAAAAATCAAAGGTTCATTTACTTGATTGTATCAACGATAAGATTTTTTTCCCTATATTTTCGTGAAGTGAACGAAAGCCAGTAAATCTTATCTATATAGCTATGGCGCAGATTAAATATAATGCAGTTAATGCAGTCCCATCTCCAAACAAACCTACCTACCTACACACACCTTCATTTTCAATTTTGCCATTAAGACGACGTGCTTCACAGCCTTTTTTTTTACCTGTTGTTGATATGATTACAGTATTGTTTGTCAAGTTTACTCAATAGTTCCAGATACAAGTCCATCAAGTATGTATGTACAACAGTCAATAGTTATTTCTTACAATCACATATTACAATTCGCAATTCCACCAACTTAATAAATATTTTTCATGGAAAATCCAACAATCATGGAAAATCATTTCCTGACCTTCTCACGTCATTTTTGCTTTTCAGAAACTTGAAGTATTAATTCTCTTGTTTCCTTGCACTTATACTGCAGCTAGCTTGCAGCAAGGGGATCGGATTTCATGAACAATTTCTGTAGAAACCACTTAAGTACAAGTGTTATAGGTATGTACGTAACGAGCCTATACTGGGCTCTTGTATACATGACGTCCATCCAGTTTCCCTTTCTTAAAGGAAGTTCGTTTTAAATGAAACTTCTCTTTACTAATATTTCATAACTGAAAAGCCCCCAATCAAAACTGCTCCACTTACCACTTACCAGCTTACAATAATAGTCGTTATTATTATGGGCACCGATTAACGTAAAAAATCAAAATTATTGGTTAATTAGGTATTAGTATTGCAAACAATAATTGTTAGTAAGTTTTTGCAGCACAAATGCAATCCAATTAAGTCATAACCATAATCATAGCTATAACCATGGGATGGTATAGGTAGTATGTTATTAAGTAATGAAAAATGAATTAACAATTTCTTTGCTATAACCGATACATTAAAAAATTAATTTTTAACTGTGTAGGCTTACCACTACTGCACTACTGCACGTACTGTATAAACTGTGCCTTATGCAATGGCTATGTGAAACTTTTTCTTGGCTCGTTTATGATGACAAACGAATTTATAATGCAACTTTGGATTAAGAAAACTGAAAACTGTTGATTGTGCCTGGTCGGTTTTTCCAAGTAGACTTATCACAAGAATTTACGAGATAGAGACAAATTCGAAACTAACTAAAACTACTGTAAGGCGAAAGCAAAAGTGATAAAAAGGTTCGGAGACTTGGCTTTTGCTCTCTGGACTTTGGTCCCTTGTGTATTAGTCATTATTGAGTCATTAGTTGTACTGGTACATTGCATTGTTTTAGTCATGTGGGTTTAGTTCCTGGCGATGGTTCCTTCCCGGTGCACATAGAACAATGCAATATGGTAGGTAGTTTATGGTCTTTGGTCTTTTGAGCTCGTTATCTTCCTTCCCGCTTATTGCGTGTGATGGGGTGGAAGATTTTCATTCTTCGCCCCTCCACAGAGGAAGTGGCAAGAGGAACGAGGAACGAACGAACGAACAACTGTCACTTTTTAAAAAAAAAATCTTCATAACACTGCACTGCACTGCACTACGTTGTTGGTTGGCATTGCATGCACTCTAATAATAATGTATAGAAATGTTGCCGTGTGGGCAGGTGGTGTATTTTTATAACTCGTCCAACTGGTCTTCCCTTCGGGTAGAAATAGAAAGGGCCTGGATTAATAAATAATACCATTTCCTTTCCTGTTACAATTATTTGTAGGCCGTACCAGACACCACAGAGTCAGGGTTTTGGATTTGACTTTGACTTTTTACTGTGTTTCTGTCTTACCTGTACAGATAGTCGGTGGTCACGTCACTGCACTGCACTGGTCCTGGTCCTGGTACTGTTCGCACTTATTGATGTGATAGTGAAATAATTACTGACGTATTAAAACAGCCCTGAGAAGAGGGCTTCCATTGCTGACTGTATGTGAGTCCTATTAGATTCCCTTCGTTTTGAAATGTTCGAGTGATGGACCTTTCCGGCCTTTACAACGAAGGGAGGAGGACAGACTCGACAGACTGTAGACTTATCAGTAGCAGTTTACTCATTAAAAAGGTGTCATTTGACGTTTTGCCCTCTGATGAACAAGGCGGCATTGCTGCCTGCTAGGATATTTTTAAAAACATGGAGGTATATGACAGTATTTATGACATTTATCCATTTTTCTAGCAAGCTTTTGCATGTATGTGTACCTATGCACTTAGTGTAATTGCAAAATGCTCCAAATGCAAATTGAACTTTTACCAAAATCAAGGCCATTACATTTTAATTAGTTATTGGTCATTTTATTGTAGAGCACATCACGTCAATTATTACATGTAAGTATGTAGATGGTAATTATATTTACATAGATTCTTCCCAATTAAAATTGCACACCGATCCATAACTTCCATAGAGACTTTTCCGTTGAGAGCTGTCATTTGATACGATCGAATCATCTCAAATTTTTAGTCAATATAATTTGATATTTTTTTTGGCTTGATTTGAAATTAAAATAATAACCTTTGTATTCGGATTATTCGGATACAACTATTTACAGTCACTGCGGTCGTGGAGTGTAGAAAAATTCTGTGGAAAAAATGTTGAAGAATGGTAATAGTAATTGGGATGCGGACGTGGTTACGTTCCACAAGCTCGACAGGTGCTGGCGGCTGGGATGGAAGTGGGGGGATCTGCCCGCTGCCCTCTGTTGGCTCCACAGGAGCAGACTTCTCCCTGCGGACATGCGCAGAAGAAGCGAAGGCGCTTCTGGTGAATCTCCTCCGCCTGGGCCTTCGTGGGCGGATTGTAGCAGTCAAAGCGGTGCTCTTTCAGCTGGTAGTACTCGTCCGGATTGATGCACTGCGGCTCCTCACACAGCGGACTCTGCATCACTGGCTCTAAAGGGACAAAAACATGTCATAGAAGGAGTCAAAGGTCACATAAAATTGAATGAAATGCAAACAATTAGTGCATAAAATAATTTCTTTTGTTGAGAGACTAAATACTGCGATAGCCACGTACGCGGAGGGAGAAACTTTTCCGGAGTGCAGACGGCGCATTCCTTCTGCTCAAAAGCGTCTGGATTGCCAGGACAGGGCGACTCACAGACTTGATCAATGGGGTCCATGCCACGTGGTCCCAACGCCGGCCTCTGAACGCCGCAGTTGTAGCCGAGGGTGCGACATCTGTCCCAGTCATACGGCATTGGCTGCGGATTCGGATTTTCCGCACAAGGATTCTCGTCCAACTTTTGCGTATTGAGCCCCAAGTACTCAAAGAATCCCTCGCCAATCGCCTTCTCACATACGGCCGCCCCTATTTTTCAAATTTAAAGAACAGATATATCAGAAATATCAGTAAATACTAACAGCAGTAGAACTATTGTATTTTCCACTAGAATTTAAGCCCCTTTGTAATTTAAAAAAATTAAATATACGGAATCATTAAAATTTTGAAAACTGTCCCTCCAAACTAAAACTAAATACTGAAATGGACAGGGAAAAGAACTTGAATTGAGTGTAACCAGCTTCTAAGTTTGTTAAGAACGCATTTTCATTTTAAGGGAGATTGATATACATTTTTCTTTAGAAAAGTTTTACTAATATTGACCCATTACAAAAGTAAATTGACAAAAACAAAATGGTGGAATTTTACATATGTTGACAACGTTGAGTTTTGAGTTGTTGTTTCTGTTTCTAAATCAACGCTCGACCATTTTAGTGTTTCTAATGTAATTCAATTTATTTCGTCATATGTAGTATGAAAAAAAAAATTAAAACACTCTTACTGACTCTGACTACCAAAGGAAATACTTTTACTGGGTATAGTAGGCAGTATTTAAATATTTTGTAGTCATAGACCCTACACACTATATGTAGATTAACCTAAAAATACAGAAATACAGTTTGAACGATCAACGATGCACGACATACTCGTTTACGAAGTAAGAAATACTTTAACAGATTTTAAGAATCGCGCTTTAGAAAATGCGCCATTTTGAAATGTGTGGGCTCGGTTGGGCAAAATTGTGAATTTTTTTCAAATTGGAAAATCTGATTTTTAGGCAAAGTTTCTATTAAAAAATTTTAGCTTCAATACATATTCATTATAAATAAAAAACTGTAAGTTTAAATCGCTATTAGTTTTATGTAAAATGAAAATAAAATATCAAAAGCTAACTAAAAGGCTACCTGGATCACATGGCTTTTGATTGGCTGCTCCTGGGTGATGTCTCTTCTCGCACTCAAAGTAATCTCGAATGTTCTGTTTGACGTGCTCAGCAAAGCAGCAGGGATTCGCGGTGATGAACTCGAGGACGAAGGGATCCGCTGTTTTGAGGCAGAATCGGTGACCGTAGAAGTCCAGCATGGCTCCGATGTAGAGATCATTGGGTCCGTAGTAGTCGGGGCAGTCATTGGATGAGCCGGGTTTAATAATTCTAGTAAAGTCCAAAAACTTCCCGCCCGCCCAGCCAGAATTCCGAACCGGAACCTCAAACACTGCCATTTTGTCATCGGAGAGCCTGTAGGAGATAGTAAATTCCCGCCCTTGGTCCTCTGGACGCGTGGAGTCCATCACTGCTCCGAATTTAAGCGTTTTCAGCTCAAAGATGAGAGACTTGATTGCATCGTAGCGGGGACGAACTGGAACAATGTGAAGCCAAGACTGAAGAGAATCCTCCGGGGAACCCCAGCCATTCCATGGAGGTGGACACTAGACACATTTTAGAAGCAGTTTCATTAACGATTAATTGTTTGTAAGTAGTTGCCCAACTTATTCAGCTCAGTAAAGTGAGTCAATTTGAAAAACATTTTTTTAAATGCATAATTTTTATTCAATGCTTTATAAACCTAAAGCTCTTACAATTGGGGGCGGAGACGGCTTCTTGATGTCCACACAAATGGGAGTAAAGTCCGTGTAGCCATAGTTATCTCGGTACCACTGCTTCGTGAACTCGTCCATGTTAAAAATTAAGAATCTCCGTCCAAAGACCATTATAGTGGCTCCGATTTTGAAGTCCTTGGGAGTGTAGTACTCCACGTATTCCTGTGCAGTCGGCTCCAAGCAAATGACGGGGAAACTAACTGTTCAAAAAAGACAGAGAAAAGTTGGACCACTTCCTATTAGTTTTTCCGTTTTTCAGTCTTTTGAGAGCCAATATTTTAGTTTACTAAAAAACTAGTGACAAGAAAATTCTGCCAGAAAGGGGACACTTACTAGGCAGATCCTTCCAGTCCTTGGGCAGTCTTATTTTGTGAAGGAGAAGTGTGAAGGGGTCGCGGCCGCAGTTGGGCTCCTGCTTCTCCCGCACTTCCACCGTGTCATCCGCCAGATAGTAGGCGAGCTCCATTCGTCTCAACCCGCCAAAGGCCGACTCCCGATCATCCCACACGCAGCAGAACTTGAGGGCCTTGTTTCCATACTCGAGGAACTTCTTCCGCCAGCTGCTGCAGACGTCCGGAGAAGTGTTGTTCCGCTTCTGGAGCGACAAGAACCGCCGATCCGTGTACGGATCCTTCGGAATCAGCTCCGGATCGTTCATAATTATCCCCTCGCTCTCGTAGAACTCCTGGTCAATTAAAGACAAGCAAATGTCCAAGATTTTACTTTTGTTGATGTTATGTATATGGTACATTGTTGTTTTTTTTAAATGGGACGCACCTTGGTGAAGCAGTCGCAGTCACAGACCCTAAAAACCCTTCCATAAAACATGATCTCACATCTCAAATTAAAATCCTTCCAATGATAGGTTTCCCCCAAATCGTTTTTAGGAACTCTGTGCCGTCTCAGAAACTTCCCTTGCATCAGTCCAGAATTCTTTAAAAAAATGGCAAAAAAATTAAATTGTAAAATACTAACATTTAGTAAATATATGTAAAAATGTAATAATTACATTTTTCATTTTCATTTTGATTTTTTTTGCTTACCTCCACTTTAGGCTCTTGAACCATGATACTGTCATCCTCCAAGTAGTAAAATATCTCAACTGGACGAACCCGGTAAATTTCATCTGGAGAGTCGTTCACGCTTTCTTTGTAATATGCTCCGAATCGTAGGACCTATAGACGCCAAATGAGCTATTTAGAGCCTTAATAAACTTAAATTAAATAAAAACGGATTTGTCTACAGATATTGTGACTTTGTAACTAATTTTGATGAAGAATTTCGACCTTCTTGGCGAGTGCAACGAAGGTGGGCACACAAGGTGGAGGTGGCTTGTCACGGGGCTTCCCATACGTTAAAGATGGATCGTAGCTAACAAATTATCAGTAAATAGAAAATAAACTTTAAAAAATTACTTTAATTTTTGTCGATTTCAAATTAAGAAAAGAGAATAGTTCACAACCGTTTATTAAAGAATTATTCACCTGAAGATTTCAAAGAGGTCCTTCACTGAAGTGCATTTCTCTGTAATGGGAACATTCCCAATCCCCAGATACTCATCCTTTGGAACTCGAAATCCATTGATATAGTCGAAGACTTGGGACTTTCGGAAGTCATTTTGCTGTTGTATAAGTCAAATAGGAATTAAATTCATTAAATACCAAGGTCAATAAAAATTACAATAAGCGAATCAACGATTTATGAAAGCAATTTTTGTAATGCTCAAAACAAAATGAATGAAAAACAAAAGTGTAAATTACTGTGGGATCTTGGTATAAATTTCCCGGAAGGTTTGGAAGGCCTTCAATCCTTCTGCTGCACATTTTGAATTTGGCTTTTGAGAAGCTCGGTTTTCAAAAA
>JAQFZC010002666.1:0-21910 GCA_034695205.1 Dicyrtoma fusca
CATGTATCCTTCAAGTAAATCCGTAATAAAGAATAGTCCCATGGGCGCCAGCCCATAAGGGACTTAATTTATAATAAAAAATACGAGTTGACAACTTCAATGAAATCACCATTCAGAAACCATTTCCACGAACGACAAGGTCGCTCTGCTCTGCTAAACACAACGACTTTAGTTTTGCTTAAATTAATTTAAATTATTTGCTTTCGTAAAGTATTCGTGTAAGATATCTATTTTGGTTTGAAGCGAGGTTTTTATCTTGGCAAATGTGGCGTTATCATCAGCGAGCTTTATTTATTTATGCTTTTGGTTTTTTTAAATTCTGATTGGTGGCACCCAAACAAAACAACTGTTGCTGTTACCTTCATGGTCATGGCTGTTCTTCGAATTTGAATTCTAAGATCTAAATTAGTTTTAGTCTGAACCTGTAACTGCTGGCAAATAGTTGTTTTGTTCTTTTGGTGTGAATTTTAAACTAAACTAGAGCTTTGTTTCTGTTTTGACATGACGTTCTCTGGTTGTGGTCATTCCCATTCCCTCAACCCAAGCTACTCTAACAATATACATACAAACGGGCATATAAACATTCAAACGTTTATACATTCATACATGCAAGTGTTTATGCATACGTACTTGCATACATTAAAACAATATATATACATACGTAAATACAGGCACACAAACATGTATACACTCATGCATATATACAGACATACATGCAAACATGTGTATATACATGCAAACGTCTACACATGAATGCACACATGCATACTGCTATGATAACGGACGGTGTCGTTGGCCCTAACCGTGCTCCCGCAACGGTTAGGTTTAATAGCTACGAGTTGCGATATTTGTTTTGATTTATATACTAAAATATTAATATTCTTAAAACTAGTTTGTACTGGTATAATTTTGATGAACAAATGAGATGATTGGGACTTAAATTACTAAATTAAAGTCGATCTTATCTTGGTGTTAGGTCTTTAAATAAGATATTCGCTTTAAGTATTTACTCTGAACTACGTATATTTCTTGTAAATTCCAAACTAGTACTACCAAGTCCGCATTTTGTATTACAAGGCTGTATGTGTTCGTTATCCTTTAACACAGTTGTGACTTTATCTTGGTGCTGTAACTTTTGCTTCGTGGTGTAACTATTACCGGTTTGTTTGTGGATGGTAATATTGTTGCTACCTACTACTATTATTGTTCCTACTACGTTATTAACTGAATAATAAGCACTACTTGTATCCTCTCGTGTCCTTCAGACGTGTGCAGTATACAAATTTTTGTTTTATGTTCTCCAAAAAAATGTTAAACAAACTCAACAGTGTTCTACGCCTGTAGCTGTTGTTCTTGTCATTTTGCCTGTGCGCCGTTTTTAATTGGGGATTCTTCAAATGATGACACTTACCTTGGCTTGTACGGATTGGGCTGACTTTCGTTTGTCCTTTTGTCAGTGGTTTTTTGAGTATTCTTATTGATGATTGTTTTGTAGTAGCCGTTCCAAACAGGTTGTGCTGACGGCGCGTCTGCAGTAATTGTATTTGCATAGGCTGGTTCTACCTCGCGCTACCGCCATGGAGCGACTGTTCTAGTTTCAGTGCTGGTAGATTGCTGCTAACTGCAAGTGGCGGTTGTTAGTTATTTTGTGGGATCGTTGCTTGAAAAACTTTTGGAAAATGTTTGTTTTGAAAACATTTTCAAAAATATTTTTTGGAATCAAACGTTTTAAAAGCTGATACAAGAATAAAGGAATTTTATAGAGCTAGCAAATTGCGTAAAACTTCTTTTTATTCAGATTTTCAAAGCTTTCGGACACACATTTGGTATCCTCCTATAACCACTGAATCAAGAATTCGTATCAGAACGTGGAATGCACGTTCCTTTAAGATTCTAAATTAAGTACGTAAAATATTTATACAAATTCCTTATTTTTGAAATTCCGACAAATCGAGCATCTACTCATCGACACATCGACACTACGACATCGACACTTCATGTAAATCAGCATACTACAATACACTAGAAATTGTAAGTATTTTAAATGTAACATTGTTAACCATTCTCCTAATTCTAATTAATTAAGATTAAAATTCCTTGAATTTCCTAGAGGATGGAAACTCCTGGAGAATGTACTTGTACTGTAAATTATACCTATTCTAAATCCCTATTTAAGGTAATGATTCCTAATAAAAATTATCATTCGGGTTCTATAAATTGTCGTGTGAAGTTGTGTCCTGTCGATATTATCTTGGTAGTAATCCTGGAGCGAAAGTCTGACTTGAAAATCCTACATAGGCAGTAAGTGCTGATCATTACACGGTGTTGAATCACCCGATTACATGAATACAGTGCATCTAATTATATTATTATTTGTGGGTATCGAGTGATCACCTATCTGCTCCTCATAAGTTACACTTCGTCAGGAAAAGACTTTAGTTAAGTATCAATACACTGAAGAATTTGTTTGAATACAGAACTATTCATAAAGTTAGATATTCAATGCTAGTAGAAATTAATTTTCATATATTGTGTATAACTGCTGGATGTACAACGCTTATTTAAATTTTTGGCGAAAATATTAAGGTTCTTTTTCGATTAGTGTAACTTTTATAACTAGCTAAAATAAACCATAGAACCCGCAACATAGTAGCGTTAGTGTATTTTCACACAGTATAACTATCATTATAATCAAAATGTCATATTTATATCCCCAAGTTTAAAACAAAAACTTAAAATAATTAACAGCATAAGTAATGGCCAATAACAGTGTTAAGTGGGATTTGACGCTCCTCTACCAAAATCAACAATCAATAATGTTTGGAAAAATCTCGATAATATTCAAAATATGTATGATCGTGATCAACTTGACTGAAAACGTCATAAACATCTAGAATATGAGTACGTTGAGAGTGCCTTAATTGAATGGTTCAAAGGTCAAAGGAAGAACAGTATTCCAATAAGTGGCACAATAAGCAAAAGCAAGAATTTTCCGAACAGTTTAAGAAAGACACTTTTAAATGCAGTGAAAGCAGGCTCAATAAATGGATTTAGCCGCACAAAATCAAGTTCCACATGATTGATGGAATTCCAAAAAATATATTTAACTTTAAACAAAAATTGAATAGAAAATCAGTGGAATAATATTTGTCAAGGTTACGCCGCATACGACATTTATAATGCCAATGAAACATTAAAATTTTGAAGGATGCTATTCAATAAGACGTTACATGTTTTAACTATACGTCTTTAGGAGCGACTCAATCAACAAAAATCAAAAGAGTCACAATATTATTTTGTACCTACAGTAATGGGAACGATAAACAAAAACAGCTTGTAATAGGAATATACAAAAGCCCCCAGCCCTTCAAGATAATTAAAAAAATGAAGCAGTTTGCCAAATAGGTATATCTTTAACAAAAAAGCCTAGATAACTGGCCAGGTAAATAATTAACAACAATATTATATTTTGGATTCAAACGTAGAGTATGTGGAAACTCTGAAAGGTTGACTTAAAATTAACGCATTGTTCATTTTGTTTTCATATATTTAATGGTAGGCTGAAGCGGCTTAATTCAAAAATTCAAACAAAGAAGCGACAAATTATTTTGGCAGTTGACAATATCTCTATCTAAAGATGTTAGTTTAAAAATATCATACTAGTGTTTTTATGTCCAAACGGTACATCTTTACTTCGACCTTTTTATCAAGGGATTACCAACGTTTTAAAGTAAAGTACCAGTTTTTAATTTACGAAGTAAAAGTTACTACTACGAATAGAAGCTAAGACTAACCCCAGAATTGATCTGCTGGACGCTATATTTAAGATTGGTGCTGCATGGTTAAAAGTAATCCCAGCCACAATTTTAAACTGCTTCATACATGCAAAAGGCCAAGCCAAATCCACTGAACCAGACTGTATAGTTCTTGTAGAAATCAAAGATGACGTCGAAAATTGCGTCCAAGAAACGTGAAATGTGCTTTAAAACAGGAATGGAAGAAACTGGTGCCTCGTTGGATGAAGTTTTTAAATTAACAATACATAGAGTTCTATTAGATATATTTATTTTTAGTGTTTGGAATATACCTACTTTTATCATATACGATGACGAAGAATACATCTAACCTGACGAGTCAGTTTGTAGAGTTGCTGGTTCTGCAGAAGCTATTCAAGTAGTGGATACCATCAAAAACTGGCTTTTGTCAAAAGACACTGATTCCTGATTCAAAATATTTTGAATATATGAATGCGATTGAACAAAGCTTACTTGATGTTAGAATTAAAAACATGAAGCACCTTGAAATTAAGATTTTTTTTACTAAATGATTGTTTTGGACCAATCAAATAACTAAATAATTATTTACTAGTATAGTCAATGATTTTACAATTTTACATAATAAAGTCCACTTGGTGGAGTACAGTAAAACCTTGCTATAGCGACACTCCTTATAGCGACAACCTTGTTATAAGAACATACTAAGAGCGATCCGCAAACTGCCCATTCAATGTATGACGCTATTGCTATAGTGTCACCTTATTATAGCGTCCAAATTATCCCTGTCCCTTGCGATGTCGCTATAACAAGGTTTTACTGTAGTGAATGCCAAAACTCGTAATTTCTTCATAGTAAACTTTCCTCATAGTAAAGTAATGGAGCCTTTCTCATCAAGCACACCATGCAGCGAGTTCACTGTTGACAAAAAGAGGGTAGTCGCAGTCGAGAAATACATATATTATTCGTTATGACGAACAACTGTGGGTCTAAATAATTGGTATGAGAACTGAGTGGTAGTGTTTAAACCAATTTCTGCAGCTTACCGTACATAATAAAAAATCATAAACGACTAATAAATAAACTTAAAGAGAGTTAAAATAATTACACAAAAAATATAATAAAACAAAGAACACATCCATGTTGTAGTATCGGAGGTACAAGACTGACTTTTGAATGCATTGACGTGACACGGAACTGTTGTATATATAAACGCTGGTCACGGTTTTATTTATCACAAGTATTTATTAACTTCAGGTTTGGTTAGATCATATGGATTTTGGTATTCTACGGCTGGATGGCGGTTTTCATTGCTTACTAAGCCACATTGAAGTATAAAACCTATTATGTTTGTATTGGCTTGTTTTATAATTTTGCCCTGCTAAATGTTATGGGTATTCGGTCGTCTCGTTCGATTATCTGTCTAGTACGTCCCTGGCTTAATGTTTTATTCATCCATTATAACAAATACTATTATGATGTTTTCTTGCACTTGAAAAAATAATATAACTACTATACCGTTTTAAACTTCTTTTGATGGCATGCCGGTGAAGGGATTTGGGTGGAATGCTTATTTTTTAATTAGCGGTTTGCATAGGCTGAAATGCTGTAACCGGACTAACTGACTTAAGCATCGGGTTTGGACGTCAGGTGCAGATGAGACCCTGAGACTTAAATCACACAATTGTGCAGACAAATGAGTTGTGGGGCACGTGAGTTGCGGGACGCAACTCATGGTCGCATAGGAACGTGAGGCAATACCGTGAATGAAAGTCGAAGCTTTTATTCCCCTCGGGACCCGCTGGATCACCCTCCAGCTGCAGCTGCTCGTTCGCTGTTGTATTCGTGGACGTCGTATCCCTACCCTACCCTTACCCCGTACCGTCTGCAGGAAAGCTTTCGATCGGGCCCATCATCGCTTCGGGGCGGAGACATGTCGTAGGGTCGGATGGACTGTCTGTCTCCACCAAATGCTTCATTAAATGGTTACTGTTCTCAATAATTATTATTTGATTGTATTCTAATTGATAGAATTATTTCTAAAAATTGTTTGTCTTGGCCAATAAAAAGGGCGTAGCTGAGTATCGATTTCGGGGGGTCTCGTAAATACAGCAAACATTTTTTTCTCAAAAAAATATTTTTAGCCCTATTCTATCTAGTGTATATCAAAAAATTTCGGGGGGGGGGTGTAGAGCCCCAGATCCCCACCCCCCAGCTACGCCTTTTCCAATAAGCTCTAATTTGCTCTAATTTCAGTCGACTTTTTCAAACTTCCACTCTGATTTAAAATATATGTTATTACTGTGTTCCAGAATTTGCCAGATACTACCAAGTCTTACCAATCGTTATTACCATACGTACATAAAAATCTTGGGCAATAACACAAATGATTGAATATCAGTTATAACCTTTTCGTTATTAACATTTCCGATCATTGAGTTCTGCTGACAAGTACAGGCGCAACTTCATTTGCCCTACTACTTCGTGAGGAACAGGTAGGGACATTTAAAAAGAAGAGGAGTGCAGTCTTGTGGTGCCGAAACTGATTTGTATTTGCTCTCTGCCTTCCCTATTATCTGAAAAGTATAGTTGGACAATTGATAAATATTAGGAGGTGAGTGTGTACGTGCCTATGGAGCTGTCCACCTTTGTCTCCTTATATCACCCAGGACAGAGAAAGTTGGGGAAAGCACCTAATATTTCCGTAGGAACAAACACAAAATGTGCATAGCCTTTCTGCATAACTTCTATCTGAAAATAATCGAATAGGAATAGAAAGCAGTGAATAAGAAAAAGAATAAATTCGACAAAAATGGGAGATGTGAACATCGACTGTTGGACTTGGAGTATTGGGCAGGAGGATCACACGTCAATGAAGAATCTCAGCCCATCTCTTCCTTCCTTTTAGAGATGTGTGAGAAGATGCCAATTTTACTCTCTATGCCTCTTGATGCAATTCATACTTTTATCAACCCTCAACTAGCACAGACCTTTGGGTATGTGTGTATGCATATATTCTAATGTTGTAGAACCCCCACAAAAAATAGGACAAGCATCAGATGCCTTTGGGATCCTTTCAGAGCATTTCCAAGTTTTACTGTTTCCTGCTTGAAGTGTGAGAAGGAAATTTGCACTCTCTCGCTCTCACTCACTCACTTTCCATCTCCCACCATATTTTCTTGTGTTGTGTACAGGAAGGAGAGATGTTATGTTGAAATCCCGTCAAACTTAAGGCAACATCTACGTCCTGCCCTAGACATAGCATACATTTTTGATAATGGAGCAGAGAGTCAGATGAGGAGAAGAAAGCCGGAAAAACATGACTAGACCATGCAAGCTGCTAGGCAGAGCAGATCAATTTTTCCAGTCCAGAAATATAAGCGATAAGCAATAATTTTTCTTTGAAAGGAACATACATTTTCAAACTGTATACAAAAACTGGAGCGCAATGGACAGTGTCAAAGGCTGGCATCCAATCGCAACTTACAATCTGCTCAGTCCTCTGTAGGACTAAAACGCGGATGAAGGAAACAAAGAACGAGGAAACGGCCGACTAAATTCATTTTCATTTAATTCATAAAAACAGAAAAACTATATGATTTCATAATCAATCATTCTGAAAGCTAATACACTTGCCTCTTCTTTTTAGTGGCAGCAGCAATATTTCTTTAGAATTCCGAAAGTGATTAAAATGTCTGCGTAGTCTTCTGAAAAAATGTAAACTACAATACTACAATTATGACTTCCCAGGGGTTCTATATTCGAACTTGAATGCTTTTCAAACATATTTGACTGTCATTCTAAACAAGTAAAATTGTTTGTTAATATCATGTTATGAGTTATGTTTAAAGTCCCTCCGTGTACCGAGGTTCGTTTGTAAGCAGGAAAATCAAATAAGGAGAAAAAATAAATTCCTTCTATTCTTCAATCCGCCGATTCTTCAACTAGTTCATAAAGTAGGGGAATGCGATTTTTATCATTATAGGGAATACACGTTTTATTTTGCTGCTGCTTACTCTCATAGGACCATTGTTATAGTCCTTTAGCTTTGAAATCTTATTGCGTTTCATAGTTAATGGTAAAGTAAAATATGTCCACAGACATATATCCATCTATAAAGTTAACAAAAATACGGCAGAAATTTCAGTGCAATTTCAGATGAAGGGAAGGAGAGAGAGGGGAAAAGAGAAATAAAAGAAACGACCTTGGGAAAATAGAAAGTCTCCTTTGCTGACATCAATCCAAACTCATGCATTATTTTACTATTTTACTACATATCGCTAGGGATACTTTAGTACTTGATTCATACTACTGCTCTGTTTGAACAAAAACACTTCTTACCATCCATCCAACTCAAAAATCTCTATTCTCCTAGTCTCATACAATGTCTCGTAGAGCAACGTACATGCAGCTCTGTCTTCCATCCTTGAATATTACGACTTTCCTCGTCGTCCTTTTTCTCTCGCCTAAGTATTAAATCCAATGTTTCTTGATGATATACTTGTTTCCTGCGTTTTATCCGTCTGTGCAATACCCGAAGTCTCTTTCTTCACTACTTCCTACTCCTGGGCAAGAAAGTGGTGGCCTTCCTCGGTTTTCACTAAAATTCCCCTTCCCCGCGTCAATGTGAGGAGAGGAAAATGTAAAAAGGTAGGATTTGAATCGTGTTAATAAATGGTTTTATGATGTCCTTCTACTGTCGCTCTGCGTGTGAGCGTATGTACATAAGAGAAATAAGAAGCCTTACTACCTTCCCCATCTCTTGGGTGCCCTTTACTTCCAAATCAAATCATTCACGAGTCTTATTATATGCCTTCTAGTCTAACGGATGAGATTCTTTCACACAAAAAAGAAATACCATGAAGAGGTATGATATAGGACGACTGGGAGAGGAGAGAAACATTTGAAAACGCTAGCTAAAATATTCAACTTGTATTTGCATCAAACATCAACAGTCACCACACTTCCACTCATATGCAGTCAGTACTCTCATTTCCTATGTATCTGAATAGTCAACAAGATGACATTTATATTCCCAATCTTCCCTATCTTGCCTCTTCCAGGGTAATGTTATGTTATCTTCCCTAATATAGATAGAAAATAGATGAAAAGCCCTCAAACCCTAGGGTTATTTTATCTCTCCTATTCTTTCTTGGTGAGACCAGATGGAAACAACTTAAAGGACAAATGCGTGGGTACCTTATTTTATTTTTATGAAAGCAAGCTTATTCGTCAGATACTACTGTATATTTATGGCTACGAATCTACCGCAACTACAACGAGCATAATGAAATGGAGGCCATCTAATTTACCAGCAAAACAGAGCAGTAACTTGGATCATGGGAAACGTTCAAACGTGCTGATGCACTAACAATAAGAACATCCGTACGACGAATAATTCTGTCGCAGAAATTATTATAAAAATCTAAGGCGCACACAATTTCGGAGCATTACCTTGTCATGCTTTGTCAAATAAATTCTTTTTTAAGAATCTCAAGAGAAACAGGTGTCAAGTTTCGTTCTCAGGGTATCTAAATCAAATGTCAATGGTCAAAGTTAATGGCAAGTTTTGGCAGGCACAAAACTTCATTACTTCTACGCTGTGTGGAATGGTTCTAGCTGCATGTGACACGGCAATTCAAACCGGTTGAAACTATTTTGTACCGTTTTTTATACCATTTAAAGTTATTTTGGCAGAAGTTATGTTAAAATTCCTTTTAATTCCCGGTGCGTTAGCTAAGATGCGCGTATAACTTGACCTAAAAACAAGTACAAATGATTTTACCCTGTCGAAAGTTTGTAAGAGCAGTCTCTGTATAAAAAGTAATAATTATTGGTAATTCAATACGTATAAAAATGAAAGGTGTAAACTCTACTTTGGGAATGAAATAGAAGATTTGGTTGCTGGTTTATGTAATTCTTGCTCTTGAATCTGTGGTATATCTCTCATTAGGCACCCCAATGCACAACTAAGACAAAGCGTAAACGCACTAATACCTTGAAAGAAGGCTTGGAAAAAGGTAGAAAAGGAAGTTCATTTTGTTCTTGAAAGGGATCGCATGGTGGAAAAGCATCTCTAATGATTATTAGGTGTAGGCAGGGGAAGAGTTGTAGGTGAAAGGTTGCTCAAGTAGAAGTGATACAATGTTGCTGCGATTTTTCTTACAGCTTCGTGTATGTTCCTTGCGATTGAACTACCTATGTGATGTGTATGTGTATCACAAATCGTAAACCATATTGGTATGAAGGGACGTAGAACCGTTTGTAGGTGTACTCATACATGTATAGAAGTCGTGGGAGATCCGTAGTACTGGGAAAGGCTTAGCTGGCGCTTCTATGGACATGAACAGAGGAATTACAGAGTGTGCATCAGTGAAAGGGAAGGGAACGGTCCAAGGATAAGATAAATCACCGGAATAGCTCACACAACAAGACCTGACATGATTCATTACTCTGCCGAATTTTTTTCAATATATCTAATAAACTAGGTCGAGTGGGTCCCATTAGAAAGCATGTGATAAGTTTTGTCTTAACTGAGGTAAAATCAGATCTGGAACGACATGTCAGTCTCTGACTATACATGACCATATGCCATGATGACTAGTTCAACCCGTACATTTCTCGACCTTGTTTTTCTTTTTTTCTCCTCCCCCCATTTCTCTTTCTACTCATGCCTCCCTCACTCACGACACATGAAGAGAGTAGCAGGGGCAGAAGAGCACAGTAAGCTAAGCAAGTCTTATAAACCCAGTCGATCTAGGTCCTTATCTCAATTCCTTTCCACTCTCACTTAAGCCTTTCATTCATATTTCAGCGGGTCAGTTAGTCATTCAGTCAGTCAGCCATTCGGTCAGTAAGTCAGTGAGTCTGTAAGTCAGTCAGTCAGCTACAGGAGGGATTTGTGGATCGTCCATACAAATCAAATTATGCAAGTTTGTCATTAAATCTTCCCCTCCTTCAAGTCCTTTATGATGACTGAACTGTAGGTGATGAATAAATAAGTGCTTATATGCAAAATATATGCATTCATGATTAAGAGCTGGACAATAATTTACTCAAGTTTGAAAACCATTTCAGTTTTTATTTGTCGCATAATACCATTTGTGTATGTAATTGTTCAGTTATTTTTTTTACTTCTACTAATAATCAATATATAGAACAGCAGCATGCGCCTGTATGTCTTAAAGTATAGCATATAGTCACTCATATCTTCCATACGTAGTATGATTAGTACTCAACGATGAAAAAGAATCGTAATCTTGATGATAATAATGTATTGTACAAAAAACAGGTAACATAATTATAATATTTATATAAGACTCAAGCTTCATTTCCTTTACAACCATTTTTGTGTAATCGACGACGTAGTCGCAATCTTATTCGTAGTCATAAACATTCGTCTCAGTACTTGATCATTTGTCTAATTAAATTACGTAGAAGTTTTCAATAGATTTAATTTTTCTCATTTTGTTCCATCCAACTATAATAATCCTTTAATCTTACGATTAGTTAGCCATCCTGCTTATGAATAAGTAGATCTAATGTAACGATACTTTAAGTTCATGTGTTAACAGTGTAATTCGATTGAAACGATTAGAGAAGAAAAATTAGAGCAGTCGCACATTCTTTCTCTTTTGTCACATCTCTCACATCCTCCGTCTTCTTCACAAACTGTCTTTGATGTACAGGGTGGCTGATAAGTTCTGATACACTTACAGGAATGTCTCCCAAAATTGCAGTTATTGCCGCATTCCTTAAATATTTTAGGACCTTCAAGCTAACGTATTAGTACGTCTCCGAAAAAATTATGGTGACCCTCCGCTTGGTAATTGTTGAGGCAGGGGCAAAAGGAAAATAAGGGTCTCCATTTTTTGGCTTGGACAGACGGGGTCAAACCAACGGTAAATATTCGAAAGAGATTTTTGCATGTAACTTGATCAGAACTTTTTCAATTTTTTTTAGTAACAGTTAGAGGAAAACGTGAAGTACTAAATATCATCAAAGGTTAGATCCTCGCACTTCATATTGTTTAAAAAAGTTCACTTAACCCATAATTACCAAATTTAAAGAAATCATCGCCTTTCTGAAAGAATTCTTGCGTGAGGGGCAGAGGATGGTTGAAACATAGCACAAGAAACACTTTTTCGGGGCATAAAAAGACGGGCTTTCAGAAAATATAATGTTTATTGCCACATTGAGCCCCAAAAAAATATGCGACTTTAATGTTTGTAGGGACCAGTACCCCGGTACGACGGATTAAGTTTAAAGAATAGTATTTTTTAGATCAAATTATTTTAGCCAAAATAATTTTTTATAATAATTAGCATTAGCTACGAATGTAGCCCGGACTCTGCTATAGAATTAAGAGAAAGGGTAAGTCATTTCATCTAATTTCCCCCCATCTGTGGCAATTTTCCTGAGGATGTCCCAAAATTGGCTAAAAAACGTGGTTATTGCCCCCCATGGGGTAAATGTGAATCGCAAAAATCTCAAGTTTGACATTTTTGAATTCTCTAGACTCCTTTTGAAGGAACCCATAGTTTGTTAAGTTCGTGGGGTCTTTTGGAAAGTTCCAATAACATCTCAAACAGCCAAAATTGGGATGGCCCTGCAACAGGAGGGATTACCCAATACCAGTAGTAGTCAAGGGTGACCATTCGCAATTCCAAACCAAAATACCTGAGACCAGCCTGAATATTCACAATTGTAGACCATAAACAGGGCTACAAACCGTGAAAATTTAGACTCCCTCAAAAAATCCTTTTCCAAGAACTGGGTCAATTTTACCCAGGAGGAGCTGCGTACCGCCATCATGGGTTGAAGACGGAGATTACAAGCTTGTGTGAACGCCGGCGGCTATTATTTTAAAAACTAAAAATATTGTAACTACATGTGTTTGTTGGCAGTCTGTATTCCAAATTTGGGGCAAATCGATTTAAAACTGTTGAAGTTATTAAGTAAAAGCCGTGTGTCACAACTTATCAGCCACCCTGTAGTACATACTTTACCAACAGCAATTAAATGTATTTGTATTCTAGGTACAATAATTTTTATGCTTTCTCTCAACTCTCTGCCCCCATTCACATGCTTTCTAATATATATTATGTATGTATTACTTAACAATCGAGCTGGTCTTTTGTTCTCTCTGTAACTTCCAAGGGATTTTTCGTAGCACATAATTTTGTAAGTATCTAGCTTTAATTTTTGTGTTCTTTCAACTTGAGATTCAATTCTGTAGCCATGTGCGATTCCTGGATTTTCGTTATTTCACCAGGAACGTCAATAATAACGTAGTAGTCTGATGACAATGGCAGTGGCACGGGGAGCCAATTAGGCCTTAGAATTATTTATATGAAAAAATAATTGCCACGTTATACGCTTTTACAAATTCATGACGTTTTCCTATACGTCGGATTCAGTATCAGTAAATACTACATACCCAGGTATATCGACAGAAAATGACTTGGAGTACAAGCTACAGAAAAAACTACACCAGCGAGGGAGATAGACAGAGAAAGAAGTATCAAGGTATCATTGTATTTCTATAAATTAACAAATATATACGCACAGGTAATTTAATTACAATTTGAATCATCATAACAGTTAGGAAAAGGTGGCTCTACCATTTATATAGGTACACTTTCCACCGCGGCTACTTAATTATTAATTCAGTAATATGTTGATTTCCGAACGCAAACAGTAAAATGTATGTATGCATGTATACTCTTTTGTATCGGTACGTAGGGTAGGTAGGTAGATATAGGTAGGTATGTACTTTCATGTATCTAGAAATAATTCTTTTTTGTAGTATCTTTTGTACGTATAGAAAATAAGGATTCCCTGTTTTAGTTCGTTCTCTTTTTTTTTTGGTTTATATCATTGTAATGTACCTACAATAGTTTTTGAGACGGACGTGGAAATTAATTTGAGATTATTTCCAACTTTTGACCTAGGTAAGTAAGTGTCTGTATTATGTGTGTGTCTGCTTGAGTCGTACGATGATCCATAGAAACTTTTTAAACTTTGTTTTGAGCATTCTCAACCTTTTTTTGGTATTTTTGTGTTTTCTTATGCGTCACCTTGGAAAGTCAGAATAACTTTTTGTACCAAAGTTTCCGCCTGTGTAGCACAGATACAGATATGTGGACGTGAATGTGTGGATTGGATTGGATATGGCTTGAGCACACAACGGATGCAATGCAATATTCAAAGGTTTGGGATGTGGGAGAAAGGGGAATGGAACGGTGCTGGGAGTTTTAGGATTGTTCTATCATTTTAAATTCCTGAACTTGTTCTCCTTCTACATTTCAAACATTTCCCAAATCTATCCATACATACACACAAAGATCATTGAAATTTTACAAGTTTTTAAACAGCGTGCCCCCCCCCCCCTTCCCTTTCCCTCCCTCCCAAAGAATGGGACCCGTCTTCTCCTAATATATGTATATGTACACGTAAATCCATGAAGATAAAATCTGACTTGATTCAAATCCAACATCCAAAATCCAACCACTGCACACTCCCATCACTACACCCACTACCACCACCACACACCACCTCAGAAAGTTTCATGCAAAAATTATTCGGAATTTCAAAGTTGCTCCGCGAGGAAGGGGTTGAGACGGAAGCTGAAAGATAGTTGCTCTCCTTGCATCGTTGGTTATATTTTATCCATAATATGTATATTTAATACAATTTTTTTTTACATTTTACTTTTGAGAAGTAGACATAGGGAATAGAGACTCGTAACAATTCATTTAATAGATATCTTCTGTATGTATTATCGTTTTTCTGTGAAGGTTAAAAACAGGATTAAATCAAAATTGTGCAATGTACACGATTGCATACTTCCATGCTTGCATGCGTTCAAACGGTTGCAAAACAGTTTTATGCTGCGCTACGTTATTTTAGAAACAAACTAGAGCGGGACTATTTCAAAGAGAAAACTATCACTTTTTAATGCTTTGATAGGGCTCCTTTTGCCCCTTTGAAAGTTATAATACCAAATTAAAAGGGAGCGTACGAACTATTGAAAGAATGTCGAGAAAATATATAGCCGCAACCATTAACAAAGAAAAACGGTACCATTAGATAAGTATACATGTATTTATACTCTCTGTATAAAAGTATAGATATAACAGGGGTATGTGTAATAATTATAATCTACGAGTAAGTTAGTTACATATTATTTTTAGAAGCTTCAAGCGGTATGAATTACCTAGTTAAGAATATTTACACAATATCCTTGGATTTTTAATTACTGCTTTGTGTACAGGTAATTTACTACAACTCAGAGAAATTAGACCTAGCGTTTCTCATGAGTTGGGAAGGAGATTGACAAAGTTGTAGGTAGGTATGTATGTATACATAAATAGAGTAATGATTAGATTTTTGATTTTTGGTTTTCAGTTTGTTTATGTAGGTACGTATGTAAATCCTGTTACACAACAATTAATTCGATAAATTATGCCTATGACTCATGAGACTCGAATCCAAAGCCTTAATTTCATTTTCATCATATTTCCCAATATGTATTAAATAACAATAACAATAAGTACTCAATGATTAATTTTCCCGTGTCACAACTTGACTTGGACTGGACTCAATATAATATAATAAATATTACGCGTTGTAATATAACGTGAGCAATTGAATTTTCATTTTTACAAGTAATCAATAATTAGTTGCTTACTTAATTAATTAAATAGGGCGATCCTTATGCATAGGGCTGTAACTATAATAAGTATGTTGGTGGACGACATTTACAAAGTAGATCAGTATCAGTATAAGTGTACCTACCTACGTAAAGTATGGGTTACCGTTATAGGATTTTTTAACTACGGGTTATCCTTATCATATAATGGTCTATAATTGGATATATCGAACATTATTTTTGAAGTCCCAATATTTAAACAGGAGATGACGGCATTGTTTTTCTTCAGTAGTACAATTCTCTCTCTTCTACACAGCTCTGTCGACTAGTCTATGAAATGAACCTTCATCTATAATTAGTGTTTTCCTCTAGTCTACTTCCTACGCTTTAAACATAATCTGTGACAATCTTGATTCTTTTCTTTTTGCCCCTGTACTGATAATTCTATCATTTTTTTAATACAAGTATGTACGTACTATTATTATCTGTATTACTTTAAACTTTAAAGTGTATGACTATCGGTATTTCGTACCTTATGCATATAGTATCTTACTCTACTATTACTATTACTTTCGTATATGTACGGATATAGCAGTATATGTAGTATGTACCTTCAGATATATACCTAGTTTACAATTTCTTGGTTAAAATGGTAGAGGTTATTTATTTTGATGACAGTACCAGAACCAGAATCCGACAGACAGAGACCGCATAAAATTACAATTGCAAATGACAATTGATATAATAAAATTGTTTTTCTTTTCAATTTATTACGACAAAGTATCAAATCACATCAATGTAAAGTGATAACAAATTTTTCTTTAGGTATGTATATAATATGTATATAAAGTATATAACGTATTAATTGTTTCTATCAATACTTGTTAAGTACACTCGGAGTACAGAATTGCACCTGAGATGACCAATAGGTAGGAAAGTTGAGTCCGTGTCAAGCCTTTCACCGGGTACCTATGTACATGCCCCCTCTACCGTAATTATATGAATAGACCTATCGTATTCCTTACTTATGTATATACCTATACACCCGCTATTGTTAGGTAGGGACTATATACTCGTATATATATGTATATATATATGTATGTATATATATCAATATTCGGGTACTGTATAACGTGATCTGGTTGGTGTCGGTATGGGGCAATGGGTATGCATGTAAGTTTAATAATAACAGCTGACAATAATAAACAACATTGAGTTAAATCACAATCTTGGTTAGTCGTTAGATAGTCAGTACCTATGAGGTAAGAGTCTTTATTTGAAATTCCTTGGAATCCTCTATTGGAACTCGATCCCCTAGTTCATGTAGTATGTATGTAGGTATGCACATATGCCTCTATTCATTTATTTAGAGGAAATTGCGAATTTACCTGGGTATGCCCGTCTCAGATGTAGACAGACTGGAGATAGAAGCTAGACAAGGAGATAGAAACGGGTACCAGCTGTACATAGAAGGGTCTCTCCGGCGGGTGTTTAGTGGAGAGCTACTATGTTTCTGCATCTCTTCTTTGGCCTGGTCGTCTTGGAGTTTTTTCTGGATAAAGGGAAAGAGACAGAGAGAGAGAGAGAGAGAGAGGGAGAGCGAAGTGATGTGCATAGAAGAGTTGGAAGGATTTCCTCTGCAATTCCGCACATCGGCTTTTGGTTGATGGGAAACAGTGGTAGTATCCTTTGATCTTCCCCGCACACATTAAGACAGACGGATGCTTGTGGTATTATTCATTTTAATGATATTAGTTTGTCAGTCAACGTTTGGAACTTGGCTTTCTCTTGTTTTCCCCGTCGCTTCCAGCTCCAGTGCAGTGCATGGAGTCGTTGTTTGACATTGGAGAGCGTGGACTTGTCGACAGGCGGGACTCGGATGAGAGTGTTACACTTATTGGCGTCTGGGAGACTCATTGGTGTGGATTAGGTTAAATTTACTAGTTATAATTCTTTTGGTTTTGTTGCACAGACACACTTGAGAAGAATATGAACTTGGACTCTACTCCACGACGGCCTCAAAGGAGCCCTCATCTAAGGAGTGTAACCAATTGAAAATCATCATATTCCTCTCAAACTTGGAGAGCGGTCTTCCCCGCTCCCTCTCCACATCCTTGAGAGTTACTGGGATTTCTTTGGCAGGCTTCTTCTTGGTGGGGAGCTTGAGGGAGTCCAGCTCGGACTTTGGGATGGGGATGGTGACGTCCAGACCCCCGGTGGTCTGAGTGGCGAGCGTCGTTCCGGGGACCACCACCGGCAGTTTCTCGAGATCGAAATCACTCTGGGTAAGTCTTTCCAATGCCCGGTAGGCCACTAAAAGTCTTTTTCGAATGTACAGCTGACGAATTTTCTTATTGACGGATCGAACCAGATCAGCTGGCGTGAAGGAGCCCCCGTTTGGCGCTAGATGCGGGCGCCCTTGTGGGGAGGGGAGCTGGGAGGTGGATGAGACGTCCCCGACGGCCACCCACGTGGAGCAGGACCGGGACGTGGGTCCAAAATGTGTCCGGAAAATGACGTCACTACATCGAACTTGTGTGAGATCCAGCTCGGAGTTGGACCTTCTCAGCGGCAGATGATTTCGAGGCTCGACGGACTGCTGTTGAAGGGGTGAGCTAATGTCAGAGGTTGAGAAGGATTTGGGTAAGCCAAGGAACTTGAAGAGAGCTCCAAAGTTTTTAATTAGATCATTTTCCTCCTCCCCCCAGTAGATCTCCGTGCATTTGATCCCCTCGGAGGTGGAGAAGGGGACGGTGAGACGGTGGCGACTGTCCGGGGTAGGGGATGGGATTCGGAGCAAGGGATTTAAACTGGATAATGAGAGTAGAGAGATCTCCGTTGAAATTGATTCATGACTTGGTGATCTTAGCATTCGATTCGATGCACTCTATTTGTTTCCCAAGAAAAAAATAGCATTTTGTTGTGTTACCCACACATATTTAGACCTTCCCAACTGCGCGGCCCCAACAGTTCAACACACACACACACACTCACACAACCAATATGAACCTAACTCCCTCTTTATACTTAGACTTTGATACATGTTCCAAAATAGTTTCTACTCTCTTCCGATCACTATCACTTTCTCTCATTCCTCTCATACGCACAAAAAATCTTTCAAAGTTTTTCCATTATCTGTTATTTCAGCATTTTTAGAAGAAACCATAAAACACTCAGGACGGATTTCAACAAACAATGGATTTCAAAACCTTACATGTACATACAACTACTAGCTACCAATAAATTATTACCCCCTTACAAAACAAGCATACACACTCACACCAGCATGTACCGCTCTTACTACGTCTACAGTGTCTACTCCTGTCTCCCCTACTCTACCACCACCACACATGCGTCCTTCAATCCATACCAAACCTCACGAGTGTAAACAGACTAACAACATTTTACAGTTGCATTATTTGCATTTACTACAAAAACAAAGGCTGTCTGTACGTTACCTGAATTTGAATGAGTGGCTTCTCCTGCGACATTCTTCCGATTTTCTTGACCTTATGACCAATGACACACAAGCACTTAACGACTTCCTCAATCCGTACTCACGGCATCTTTCTCCTGCAGCGCGACTCAGTGCCTGACATTGCTTTCTTCCATACAATTAGTTCTTAGTAATTATTACCTCGTAGTCTGAACTCAGTCGTATTCCGTAACTATCAGTCTCCCATTTTTGGCTTCTGAGTCAGGTAGCGGCTTAACTTCAGTTATCTAGAAACAGACAAAAATACAACACATTCCAACAATTTTATTTGGCTTTTACTGTTTGGACTGCAAAACTCTTTGAAGTGACTGACTTTTTTTCTAAGATTAAATATTAGATGTATACAGCATCGTTTAAAAACTCATTATTTTTTATGCATAAAAGTATTCTTTATGTTCCGAAAGATAAAAAAAATATTTCAGGAAACCGGAGCTGAACTCTCAACTTTCTCTTTAAGAGATTCAACTTTTTTCTTCAGTCGAATTTCGTTGGTTTCGTATATGCTAGATGGAAATTGTAAATTTTGTAAATGTGAGAATTTCTAGCACGTGTAACGAGGGTTAGGGGACGTGTCTAGTTTTGATCCTTGGGTGTGGTTGTTGGTACTTGAGTAGAAGAAACTAAAACTAGGAGTAAAACTAAAACCGATATCATCTCCGTGTCTCTTTATTCCTCTGTTTTGGTGGACGGAGGAGTAGAGATAAGGAGGTAGAAGAAATAAAAGGAGGAAACGGCAGAGTCATGAATGACCATCACATCTCATCATCATAGCCAGTGATTATCGATTTACCTCATTCCAGATTCGCCGTTCCATAAAGATATCCCTAAGATGAGCTACAAGTTCTCCCTGTTACTTACACCAATCCTAATCTTACCTACCCAATTACTTGTAGTTAGTTCTTCTTACACTTTTCCTACGTTACATTATGTTAGTTTACTTTATATTGGAACATGATACGACTCGTATACCGCCGAGAGAAAGGAACACATACAGAGACGTGTAACACGTACACAATTTGAAACTGTAAAACTAACACGAGTAAGGCGGAGGAACTGAATGCACGATGTACTTAGAGGCCTTTCCATGTATAATTCAGAAGCTTAAAAATGCACACCAACATGTATTTGCGTGTAGAAACAACAAAGTTTATTGGAAGCGATATATCCATCTGCTTTCTTCTCCTCACTTTCACCACTCTATCCTCGTTGCCCATTACGCATCAAATATCAAATAATGAGCATCTATCTGACAGAGTCAGTCAGGAAGCAGACAGTCAGTAAAATTCAAGTTGGAATCTCAAATTCTAGTGGTGGTGAAAGTCGAACTGAAGATATCACACGTTACAAATATTTTGCTCACAAATATTGTTTTTTTTTATATACAGAACGAAAAATGAGGAGCAGACGTGTCTTACCGGTAATTAGGAGTGATGTGGGTCACACAGGTGTGTGACGAAGGATGAGCGTCAGTTGACAGCCTTTTTAGATTGGCTCCTATGACCCACAGAGTTAAGTTTTGGTACTTTAAAAAATAATATGAAACAGTTAACGGAAGGACAAGAAAATTCACAAGAAATTTTCAATGGCAGAAGAAAGGAGGTGACTGGAGTCGTAGTAGAATTCCCAAAATCCAACAAACATGACTCGCGCAGACGCAAGACGATCAATACAGGCACAGACTGGTGTCTTTACTCTTTCCCGGTTAGAAATGTAGGTTCGTGTGTAGCTGGAATCTGGAAGACTGGAAGTACGTACGACACGATAAAGTGGTGAAGTGTACCAATGTGTGTGTGTGTGTGGCAGACAAGCTGTACATAAATATAAGTTGCATGTGTGGATACAGTATAGCGAAGATTGAAGTTGGGAGCAGGAGGCCTTTTTCCTCCGCTTTCTCCAAAGCTTGCATGGAACCTACTTCCCTCTGAAGTCATATCATGTGCGTTCTGGGCTGGGATATGTATCCCCTCCATACATATCTACCTAAGTAATAATATTTATTGTCAAACAGTTTTAAGTCTACATCTCGTCTCGCCCTCTTATATCTATAAAATACTCTACTCTTTGTTTCTATTCCTCTCGAACTGCATTCAATTTCATTTCATCGTGCCTCATACTGTACACTGTATTATCTTATTCTTATTTCTAACTCCCTAATTCAACTTTCCTCTAAAAAGCTCTTCAATTCTATCAAAATTCACAATCTTTTCTTACAACACTCTCTCTCGTCTTCTCCAGCGCCTACTCACCGTTTAGCCTCACGCTTTCACTTTTCACAGCTCAAAGAACTTGAACAATAAGAATTTGAAAATCTGTCAAGGCAAATCCTACCATACAAGTTTTTCTAGGCTGGCTAGAATGTACCTACATGCTTTCTCCCTCATTATACCGTCACTACCAAAGGAAAGTAAAGGGTACATGCTACTTTCATTAGATAGTGGGTCTTGCAACTTTTGCAATATATTAATTCTTCCGTTGGAAAATTTTTATACGTATACTATTTTTAAACATTAATATACTGATTGTTTATAAATCCATTTTGGAAAAAAATATGATTTAACATTTCCAAAAGTGTAAACGATGACCATTGCTCGGCATTAAGCTTTGTTTCCGCCGAATTAAGTAAAAGGTCATTGTTAATATTAATAAACAAATATTACTTTCTCTACGTACATATGACTTGCTTTGTATGCATAACGCCGACTTTCACATTGGAGTTTAATATACAGTTGAAGGTAAAAAGCCTAAAGTTGTATTTTAAATTACATGATGGTGATACCTTTAAATTCAATTCTTAATTATCAGCGAAGGGTGAACGTTGTGGCATGGTACATTAGCTTTGGATATTAAAATCCTAAATCGAAATAATCTAATGGTAAGTATTCACTGTGAATTCAATTCAATTCAATTCAATTCAATTCTTTATTAGTGTCTTTCGGGCATTACCCATAACACGATGTCAAATTATTGTGTTTAAGAAATTAACAACAT
>JAQFZC010002667.1:0-21909 GCA_034695205.1 Dicyrtoma fusca
TTTGGAAGAATTTCCCCAGGGAAAAGATGATGACGCAGTAGCATATGGAAGGCTCCTAATTTCCTGACTAGACCTGCACAATACAGTGTTAGGGGGCTTTGATCTTCCCGTATAATATCTATGAGATTCATTCCCATGCAAAATGAATGCAAGTTGTAATATCCTTTGTCCTTACGCTATCACAAGCCTCAATCCGCGTATCGTCTTCCCTTTAAACAGATAGAAAGCTCACGCACATGGAACCAGTTGTAAATTCTATTACTGCTTCCTCGTATTGATGAAGAGACGGTGGACGGGGAAATTGAATGAAATACTTATCTCTTCGGTGGAAGGAACTTTGTGTCTGCCTGCCTATAATTAGATACACGACTCTCTTCCCTTCCCTTTGAGCTGAACAGACGAGGGGCCTGGGCTCCTGGAATAAGTTCCCTGCAAAGAGATACACACGCCCGACAGAGAAAAGAACAAACTGAATTTATAATTGATCCCGCTCCCTCAAGCTACTTACGACGGCTTGTTAGCTATTGACTCATTAGCATTTTACTTTCAACCCTCTTCTAAGGAAAGAAACATGAAAAAGCAAAGGGAATTTAAACGTTAATCCTCATATAATGACTAATGATCCCACGTACGTTTTACGTTACGTTCTACATTAAAAAAAATGATCTGAATGGCAACTCGCTGCAATGTCCTATATGCACGAGTATAAAAAAATCAAAATTTCTGCTTGAAACTTTGAAAGAGCCCGGGTACAAAGGTTGGATGATTGATTTGAGGTATTTTCAAAGGATTTTTATTTTTTAGTCCATTTACGGAGCGGCCGTGCATGGGGAAGGAAATCTTGGGATCTCAAGGAATTTGGTGGGTCACTTAAGGCATGTTCGGAGGTATACAGATTGCCATGTGCACTTTCAGTTGAGTTGGACCAGGATAATGGAATTGAATTGAACAGAATTCCAATTTCCTCTCAGTGTCCGTCTGTTTGCGGATGTAATCTGTGGACTATCAGCTGCTGAAATAATAGAACAAATCCATTGTAATGTATTCCTGGAGCAATCACTATTGATTTTATCCCATGGGCGACTTCACCTGAATTTCGATCTCACTTTTCCAGACTACCTCCTAAAACTTGCGGTGTATTTGCAAAAGTATAAGGAGGCTCTTTTTTTATCGTCTCACTTCCATCGCCAGCCTTATCTCCAATGATCATGATATCCTTTGACTCCCAGTCTCCTCTTACCTCTCCCTCAATATTCGATAACCATAAAAAATGTAAATGCAGAGCAAAAGTTTTATAACTCGTTGGGATTGACCCTCGGAGATATTCACATTTTAAAGGAAGGAGCCTTCCTGCTTGTATATTCAGGTAATTCAAATCGGCACTGGTACAATACGGCACCCTCCCAATCGCCCATTTCCTATTCTTGGCAGTTCATATACGTTGCAATTCAATTTTGAGCACATTTCGTACCCAGAATGTGCTTTGAAATCTGTGTGAAGATCCCCTATTGTACCAGTACCTGTAAATCTTGTAAGCTTTGATTTCCATCTCTATATGTGGGTATGCATGAATACCCAGGGCGTCAGTATAGACTGATAGTAAAGCTGAAATTTATGTACATAATCGATACCCATAGGAGATCAAAGAATTTCATTTTTTTTTGCTTCGGGAATTGCAATGGAACTCATGCGTAGTTTGATATCTAGGTAAGTGAGCTTTCTCTCTACGCACGAACATTACAAGAGTCAAAGTTTAGAATTCAAAATTCATATTCACGCTTGAAATATCTGTAATGTGAAAAATGTAAGATGGGGGGAAAACTTGAAGCTATCTCTCCAGCTCTCACAGTTCCATCTCAGTCTCACGATCAGACTCAGCCAGTAGAAATAGGGAAAAGAAAATGAAATATTCTTTCGAGATAACGTCTCACAGAAATTTTTGTCGTACAGAGTTTAAGTCAATGAATTCTTGAGCAGTTGGCTTTCGCTTGCAGTTGTTACCCTAATGCCAAATGCACAGTCGGCTGACGAGCCCTTTGCTACAGAAGTGCGGGTATAGCTGAAAGGAGAGTTGGCAACTGGCTACACAACGAATAACTGAACCTGAAGATCAGTTTAAATATTTTAGCAAAATAAGGACAATTTTAAAATCCCTGGGCCCAATTTTTACAAAGTAGCATTTTAAATTATTGATTTATTAAATTAGTTCCAGTAGTTTTGCTTATTTTGGGAAATGGAAGAATATTGTAGATTTAAGCTAATTCTTATGTCGCATTCATTTTATGAAAAGAGGAAGCAAAGTTAATAATTGTTGGTTTCCCCTACCTTTTGTGATTAATTACAGTCTAGCCCAAAGTGTTATGGCCAACTGTGCAGTATGATAGATGCTTCAAGTGCTAAATTATTTAAACTGCCATCAAAATTGTTTCACTAATCAAAGAGTGACGGGAGTATTTGTACGTATGCTTAGAGAGCTCCATGATAGGGCTCCTTCTTCCTCTGTCTGTGAAGACCAAGTTTCTTTCGACAGTCTAAATTTTTGAATATGTACGTACTCAGCATTTATGGTAATGATAATGCCGACTGGAATGGAACCAACTGATAATATTTACCTCCCACAAGGAAAGCAATCTACGGAAAATGTAAATGACAAATAAATGAGCTTTCTTCACGCAATCGTACTTACCCAGCATTTGAATAAACACTGGAACATACATACGCAATATGCAGGGACTCACTATGTACACTCTGCTGAATTCGTGGATAGGCAAATGCTCAGGTACACATTCATGCACATATAGGTAAAGTGTGGAAGACGTATGGACAAGAGCTAGGATAAATATTTATTTTACCACACAACGACCCCTACAGATGAAGAATGAGAATTACCTCACTGACTATAGGTATAGCTGTACATGTAGGTATAACTGTTTATATTACTTGAGTCATAATTGCCAGATTACAACACAGTCAAATTATGACTCCTATACATGACATCCCAGTGTAGTACAGCATAGCCGAAAATACAATGAAACTGTCAGAGTTAATTATCTAAATAGTGTTTCCAATGCACCCTGGAGAAAGTCTAGTGCTCTGCTCTATAGCTAGGTACATTTTCTTTTGACTTTCACTTTTGGTTTTGGGTTCGGATGTACATACATAGTAGTGAGGTAGCCAAGTAGGTACTTGAACTTCAAGAATCGAAAATAAATGGACCTGCAAAAGTACCTTGGTAGGTATGTATCGATTAATCCGTGAAGCATATCTGCAGACTCTAAAATGAGTCAGACAGTAAAACATTTAGAATTTAAAACTAGCCGTAGCCCACTGCAACTGCCTTCAACGTGGACGTGGATGTACAAGCTGCTGCCAGGACGAATGGAGCGGGAATTTTTGAACGGATCGGAATTTGGAGTCATTTGGGAAGAAGATAAAACATTGTCGAGAACAATGAGAATGAGGGAAAGTGTTCCTTGCTCAAAGTTTAATAAAGTTTAATTGACTGTTTGTGTGTATTAGTGGGGTTTGGGTGAGCGTTATCTGGATTCTGGATTCTGGGGCAGAGATGACAATGCCAAATGCTATAAATATTTTGTACTATAATTGCTTCACCATGTCCATGCTCTACCCTAGAAAAGGATGGCGGAGGCCCTCATTACTTCCCTGGTGGACTCCTCATGGAAATTGGAAAAAGAGAGACAGAGAGAGAGAGAGAACGGAAACTATTGCAATTACTTGTGATGGAAAATTCAAAGGAATCAAACTAGCGTGAAAATATAAATTGTGTCCAACATTATCTTCACATGCCTGAATCTGATTTCTATTACACTTTCTACTTCTGTCTCTCTCTCTCTCTCTCTGCCCTGTCTCTCTCTCTCTCTCTCCCTCTCTCAAACATTGTTTATTTAAAGTAGTGCAAATCTCTAGATTATATACGACTACAAAGTGGATGAGTTTGAAATAAATGGAAATCTTTCAGACCTTCCCTCAACATGGCTCCTATTCCTTTTATGCTCTCCGGTAGATTCTGTTGGAAAATGTCACGGCAGTGTGTACTTATGCATGGACATCCAGTTAAGCCTCAAAGCCTGCAAATTCCATGTTGATTTCCTCTTGCCTGTTCTACCGCTGTCCATACATAGGTGTCTGCATTCCTCCGTCATTTAAAAAATTTAATTCCCTGTCTCTCTCTCTCACTGTCTATGTACCTCTGTTGCGTGTGTGTCTGTGAGCGTAGTTAATATGCAGACACCATTAGGCTTTTATTCACGGTCTTGTTTCCCTAATTCTTTAATTCACATGCTGCAGACTGCTGTAGCGTTCCCCTTACACGAGTACGAGAAAGTTCTATGTATAGTAGGGGCCTATCAGTTCTTATAAAACGCAAAAACGTTATTGTAAAAGCCTCCCTTCCATCCAAAAACCAGCCCACAAAAGTACAATGTAATATCTGAGCGGCCCCAAAGGTATCTGCATACGTAGGTATGTATGCATGTGTTGTGCATGCCCAGTGAAACATGAATATTTCTTGATTTGGGAAAGAGAGCAGAGAGAATCAAATTTTCCGATTAAGTCAGCAACTTTTTGTATTGAGTGCATATAGTACTCTTGTTCTCGTATAATGTATGCTAATATGCACGGAAGTCTCATCTAGCTTGTGTACGTTTGAGACGCGAATGGAGCGACAGTTAAAATCTAGGACAGCGACAACTCCAAGTAGTTTATTGTTCACTCTGTCTTTGGCCCCCGGGGCAGATGTTGGACAGCAACGCGAGGACGGAGTTCTGACGTGAGTACATTTTTGGATGCTATTGACTACCGGGAGGATGGCGGGGTGTTGGCGTTAAGAAAAGATGAGAGAGGAAGAGGCTTAAGCTGTAGGTGGTGGTTGGTGTTGAGGAGAGAGCATAAGATGAAATCCCTGTCTTTGTCGGAAATGTCGCAGTACACACTCCCCGCAAGGCGGAAGCCACAAGAAGCGCTTTTTAATCCCAAGAGCGAAAGCACATAAAATACTCTTAGTGAGAGATTCGGTAATCTGAGCTCAAACAAAATGCACTGCGACTTTCTCCCACTGCCACTGCCTTTCCCACTACAAACACAGTCAACACACAGAGACCCTTATGTAGACGTGAGCGGAGTGGGCCAGAGAAGTCTCCTGAGTCATCTTCCTCCACTGTAGATTACACCCGCTGGATAATCGTATTTATTTACTATGTAGACTCATCCTCTATGAATCCTACTCCCATCATATCATCCGATGATGGTCGTTAACTTCAAAGCCAAAACCTTGTCTCCCGACTCCTCGCCTCCTCGCACCCACCCAACTTCATCAACCACATCCAGTCTCTCTCTCCACACTCACAGTCAACTGCCCGGCCACATGCATTCATCCCTCCAATGTATATAATTATGGAATCCAAGTCATAGCACACTCCCAAGTACGAAATCATCAAGGAAAATGCAAACTTTTCGAATAACACATGGGGGCCTGTATACCCATCTTCGACTATGCATATCTAGACGTGTTGGTGGAATTTAATGAAAATTGCTATTACATATTTATACATGGCTTTGTACACATAAAAATTTAATGGTCTACTCCGTACTGTTGGGTGGTCGTTGGGGGTTCTATGTGCTGTAGGAGAGTCATATAATTATATAGGTATTTACGTACATGCCATGACAAGACACACGCGAATGGAAAAATAGTGACATTTCCCTCCGAAATAACTGTGTGTACCGCAGAGCAAGTTTTTCATTTTTGCGAGGGAACAACGAACGGACGTCATTCATATTCCCTCTCCAAATATATAGCCATTACTAAACTCATCAAACTCAAAATGTCATATCGTAAAAGCACTATGGGTAGTTCATTCCGCTTTTAGCACACAGTACGGTAGTACAATAGTTCCCTTCCTCCGCGGAGTGAGTACAGATACATAAATATAAATCTATATAATAATACTGCATAATCGGTCTCTTTTCCATGGAATCTGGCTCATATAATTATCATGCAAATGAGAGTGGAGTACCCACGAATTTATTGTAGCAGTCATTGTACTGAATAGATATACCATGAGACGTAAAATGAGGATGAGCTCAATTTATTGAAATTAAAATAGGTACATACTACGGATACAGTTCAGTGAAAGCACTACATTTTGTGGGGAGGAGTCAGATACATAGTAAAAAATCTAATTAGACGTAACGTAGGATTGTGATAAAAAGAAAAAATATTACGTGAGAACTTGGAAATAGAAGACTAAAAGGACCTCGTGGCCAGTGGGACATAGAGAGGAAAGAAAGAGAAGTAGGCATTGTATGGATAAAGTGTAAAAGTGTAAAGAAAACTGAGGGCGTTTTAGTAAATTGCATTGGAATTAATTAGGACTGTCTTCATTAGGAAACCACAGAGTCGACTTATTGGCAGTGTAGATTTCCACGTTGGTAGTTTTATGGAAAGCTTTCTCTTTTTCAACCACTTTCCCCCTTAAACTTTCTCTCCTCTCACCGCATTCGTTTCGCAACCATATGTACTCCCATTCTAACATCCCAGCGTCAACCGCTTTCTCTCGCGGATAGAATTTACCTACGAACCGCACTACATTTTCACTTGCAAACCAAAAACCGAATTCTCATTCTACACGGCTTTCAATTTTCACATTGGGTGTGAATACATATAGCGATGTACACATAGGTACTGCAGATACGATCTTACCCGACATGATAAAATGTTTGGAGAAAGTAGGGCTGGAATCGAAAATTCTATTAATTTGGACTTCGCAGAGTCCACTTAAGGGGACATAAACTACGGTTGCAGTGCATTGTAATTTTGCTCTCTAAACGATTCAAGAAACTTTAGCTGTAACTGCTACAATTGTTATTACTATGACTGTAAGCTACGATTATGTAGGTATAACGGGGAAATCTGTGGAACACAATAAAAACCCATATTGCTTATTGCTCCCATCTCGGCTTACGCACACACTCTCTCTCTACAGATAATAACACTTAGAATTTAGGAGAAAAGGATAAAATGTACACATTGTAATCATAGTCAGGTTTATCCTAAAAAGCAAACTGGCTACGTAAATGGTATGGCTCACACTCAGCTTCACTGTGGTTCATCTAAGTTACGGTAACGGGCGGTGCTGGCTCCTTGTCCTATTGCTAGTGACAACGGGATCCGTAAACGGAACCTCACTGAAGATGAAAGAATAAGGAATGAATGCATGTGCATGTGAGGCAAGTGTGCACTTTCAACATTGAGAGAAGATGATGCTAGAAAAAGTAAATGCGAAGAGGCAGAGAGAGACAGAGAGAGAGAGAGAGAAGAATAGAAAAGAGAAAAGTGAATCCTTTTGAAACTATGAACCACTTTTCCACTCCTTCACTCAGCAAATTGAACATCGCCCCCCTCCATTTCTCTCTACTTTCTTCGTTTCCGTATATAGTAACAGTATTTTGGGACCTATATCCCTCGTAGACTCAGGGAGAGCTAAGTGTCTACTTTTAGTTTGGGAACAAGAACAATCAGTGACAAGTGTAGAATCCCAACCAACCGCTCTTCATGGAAATCTAGGAGACAAAATGAGTATTGTCAGTCGGAGGAGCTAACCTAATTCATACAGTTACTATACAAATATGTACAGCGATCCAGGTAAATGGTTTCCCCACTCATCCACAAATCTACAAGACCAAACCCAGGAAACATTCCTTCGTCCGTCTATCTTCTCTCTCTCTCTCCCTGCACTCTAAAACTCGTTCCATAGAACAGATGCTCTGCAATCGACGAGATATATCCAAGGATTTTACGAAGTATGAAATCTTCAAAAACTATGAGAGTAAAATTCTAGCATTTCTTCTTAGAAATGAAATGAAACATAGCATCAGCTTTAGTGGGATTTCAAAGCTTTTACTCGTTATTTCTACACACTTGCCACGTTTCTACATACGTGGATGTTCTCCCTTTCCCTTCAAAAGGTGTATAAGGACTGAGAAGAAGGGAAATCATTGAACAGTATGGTGGGCTTAAAGAAGACATTGGTAAAGACACTGGATTCCTACCTGAGTACACACTGCCTCTTCTTCCCATTTGCAAATCCTGCACAAAAGATATATAAATTTATTTTACTGTAAGTTCCTACTTGATTGGATTCCCTTAGTTTTTGTTCGCGTGGCCCCCTTAGGATAGTGTAAGGGCGACTGTACATGGGAAGACAAGAAAGAAAACATTTAGATTGTTTTAATTTCTCTCGTCTCAATGCTCATCCGCCTGTTTACGGTGAATGCAAATGCTTACTTTCTCCATCTACAAAGCTCCTCACCAGCAGCTGACTTTAACGACGCACTTTCGACAAAGCTCTATAGCCAGCTAAATTTAAATGAGATTTTCTTCGTCTGTACTTCATTCCAGGTGGGTATATCAATTCTCCCTCACTCCTTCCGGTTCTCAAACAAAAGATGAACTGTAGTCCAAGAAAGCTGATGTAACTGAACCGAATCCAACCAAACCAAACTCTAACAATAAGGAGAAAGTTTGGCACTTTCTCTAATGCTGTTCAAAAATACCGATGAGTCAAATTCAAACTTACCACAAGTATACCTACATTGGAACTACAGTTATACTTAAAGGTTATAATAGTGGATGGGTACAATTTCTCCTTCTTCCGCCAACAGTCTCAATCTAAAGAATATTGGTTACGTGGGTATAAATTGGCATTATGCTAGTATTTACCCTTGCTTTGAGAACATATTTCTATTCATACATATTAGGAATATAGCCAGCCGGGTGTGCAACCACTGGAACTGCAGAAGACTAAGGATAAGCAAAGGGTGAGTGGATTCATAAGGAGTTAAATATAGTTATAGTTCCATTGGATGCTGGATAGAGTATAAAAAGATGGACTGGAAGTAGGAAGCCAGAATCGTTTCAAGTGTCATTAAACTACGTTTGAGGTTTTAGCGCTCTTTTTAATGTTGTCAGAAGGAGTGTTTAGAAGGGCGGTGAGTGGTTTCTTTGCTAGTTATTGCAGTCGCAACTTTTTTACAGACAGATCTCCGCTCTACGTGCGTAGACAATAGAATTGGCATTGCTCAAATGTTTCCTGGTTTACATTTTGATATTATTTGGGTATTTTTCTTTAGACTCTGGGAAATGTGGACGAGGGAAAGGCAGGGAAGGAGTAGAGATAGAGTAAAGATACGTGTAAAGAGGGTGCGGAGCTATATGCAAGTCACATAGAAGGAGAAAGAAATGTTAAGTCGCATTTATGTTCCGTCTATAATGTACTTACTGGGATGGTTTTATTCCTCACCGCAACTCCAGTATGAATATGAATGGGGTCATTAGGAGAAAAGTATCCTTGTGTCTGCTGAGCTATTTTAACTTCACAAAGATGAATCCCTACAAGAATCTTGAGCAACGCTCTTCCTTCCCGATCTCACTTTGTCCTACTATAACTTCTAATGCACTCCAACATCCACTCTCAGAGCTGAGGTAGCGTCGGCTTCGGCTATGGCTCGACTTTGGCTTTCACTCCAGTTCCCGTCCCAGTTCCAGGCTCTTCCCATGCACAGCCAGATCCGAGTATACGGTATAATTCTAAATGTGTACGCTGAAATGAGTGCGGGAGAGAACCGCAGGAAAGAACCACGACCGACCACGTCGAACGAAGTAAGACGGTGAAAGCAGTAGGAGAGAGGGCAAGTATTTTCAGTGTACATACGAGTCAAGAGTTTGACGCAGATTTTAAAAATCAAGACAAAGTATGAACAAACGAAGAGTCTATATGTATTTCTGCACTTTCACTCGCTTTCCCTCAACAACGCCCTCCCTCCTCACAACTACTCATTTTTTTTTCCTTCTGATTTTTTTCAACTCCCCACTTTCTCTCTCTTTTCTCAATCCTTTCAGACGAATGACTTGTCACGGATGGCCCAAAAGATTGAAGATTGATAGGACGCACTTGTCTATGCAAACTTTTGCACTTTTTCCTTTTCATCCACTCGAGTTGATCTTGATGGATCTTGATGCCAAGTGTTATGATATGGTCTCATGACGTGTTCTTGTAGTTCAATTCCATCATCACTTTCCGCACTCCCATCCCTTCCCTCAGTCTCAGTCAGCGGCAGTCCTTTTCCATGTAGATTAACGTGGATAGATTTCGATTGCAAAGTACCAAATCTGAGTCTTATCTCTGCATGTATATGTGGGACGCTCTTCTAGATGATGCAAGTTCTGTCAAAGAGGATATCAAAAGTCATGTCAAGTTCTTCTTTGATCTTTGGTCACGAAACAAAACTGTCGGCACCACAGAACAGAAAACGACGACAGAGAACGCTGGCCCTCCGCTCAATGAATATCTTGTCTCTAAGAGAACAAATCTAATGCGACAAATTCGAGGGAATGAGTGGATGATCGGCAAAGATGTTTGAGTTGGAAATGTTGTCTGTCACTTCCAGAAAAATAGAAAAGGAACAAAAGTCAGTACTTGAAAATAAACTTGGAGTACAAACAGGGAGTGCACCCACGTAGACTTGTCCGGGCTTCCTTCGCACCGTGTCACTTTACACTCACTCACATACACTCACAAATTCTTGTACCTCTCAACGACGACGTCCTGTAGGATCAATGCTGGGCGATCAAACTGAGAAACGGCCAAACTCGCTCTGAATTATGTGTCATTTACAATAATATCTCAAGTGTTTCTCAGAAAATAATGTCAAATTTCAGGGCGGGAGAGTAAGTCAATATTTGCTCAAAAATTCAAAATTTTCTGCAATTTGAATTAATAGATTATAATACTAAATTTTTATCGAATGCAGCTTACTTCTTTGATGGGTGTGCAGCGGAATGATAATAAAATTGTGTATAAATCGGAGTCGTTGGTACTCCTAGAGTAAATAATGTACTGGTAGCAGAAATACTGGGATAATTCCCCTAGTCCTAAGCACAGTAATGCGGAGTGTACGGATGAAGGAAATGTCGATTTTTTAAGCACGTTCACTTCTATGCTGCCTCAAAAGACGAGCTCCGAGCATCGAGTGAGAACGACGACTGACTTTCCTGCTCCTTTTCTGCAGAGCCAAAAGTGGAGAGGAAGCAGGCAGGAGGGAGGTTGGGCCGTTAGAGTAGGCTGTCTCTGGCCAAGGCTTTCTTTCCTATTCACTTCCAACTCCAACTCCCTTTACATGCCCACATAGATGTATAACAGAGGCCCCGAAATACACATATCCCTAAATAGACTTTTCTTGGAGTACACGTCTAAGTCTCGATATAGATTAGGCTAAAGAGCTGCATTTAGTTTACACTGAATACAGTTCAATACTGCAATGGAACTGGACTTGGAAATTTGATAAATCAAAATATAAACAAAAACCCAATTGTGTTATAAAACAAAAAGGATCAACCAGATATGAAAATGGAGGAACTTCAAAGCTAGGGACCTTCCAAATATGACGTCATAAGATTCGAGTGATTAAAAGCATTGAAGAAACAAAGTATATATTGCGATTTTAAAATCGTTTAAATATTATATAATTAATAAACTAAAAGTCTAGGCACTTTCAAAAAAACAAAATGTGCAAATTGTAATATTCACTTTTAAAAACGTCTAAATCGGATTTGACGGCTTAAAAACAGTCCAAAATGTAACATTCTCTTTAAAATTGTCTAAACCGGAAATTATGGTCTGGAAACAGGGCAAAATGGGATACTTTTACAAATCAAAAAAAAGCTTGTCTACATACGGCCATGTTGATAAGTCTCCTATAATGTGCCTCGGGGCATTACTTTTAAGGTCGGCCACCTCTGACGTTGAGACGTACATGTTTGCTTCACCTACGGCTGAGTTTCTTGTAACGCCCATGTGATTCAGATGCATGAGACAGGAAAAATACATACTCTCAGAGCTACTACATTATGGATAATGGAGCGCTACTATTACATACATATATGTACATATAGCTGTTCATGTTCTTGTTCTTGTTGTTATTCTGATTAAGATTGGAGTCGAGTTAACCATTTCAAATTTAGATAATTTTCTGGGTTTGTTTACTTTTTTGTTAGTTATAAATCCAGAGCTCCGTCATCAAGTGAACGTTAATCCGTACAATTATTGCTAATAACGCGACCTGTCACATCTCACGGTCCCCCTCCACGTCTCCCACTAACTCACGTCCTAAATTATGCCTCAAAAATAAAGGAATTACAGGCTGAATTAATAGACAAAGTATGCTCCCAGCCTGTGCTGCTGTACGGCGGCATGTATACATAGACTGGATACGTAGTGTATGACTGAAGAAAAGGGGCAATTACATTTAATAGGTAATAGAGCCACCTCTATAATTGAGTGAAACAAAAGCTCTTATTAATGTCGGAGATATTTATATGGAAGGGACGTGTGCCTATGCGTGGGGACGGCCATCGATTTTTTCTGAGACATGTCAGACTCGCAATAACTTTCAGCCTATCATTACTTTTCCACTAAAATAGTACACAAGTAGAGAATGTGTGAATATTCTGCTCCGTCATTTCGCTATTATTCTACTAATAAATGGGAACAATTCATTATTAATATCCTTCTGCTTAAAACAACAGATAGTGGTAACTTGCTCCATAGTCATAGACTGAATGAATCGTGGAACGAATTTTAGCAAGTGCACTCTTCAAAGTCAAATGTCTAGTTTACAATGTGTTTCTGACCATGACTTATTTATTATTTGCATTATAAAGATGGATAATCCTTTTCGTGGGACGGTATGGCTTGGTGGCCGTCGTGCTATTATCGCTTTAAAAATGGAAAGTGTAGTACCGCTACCTTTTTTTCCATGACGGAGAGACTTGCTCAAAACTTGTGCCATAAATCAGATTTAGTTTTGTACAAATGTTCGCTTTTGTCTCCCTACTGGCGAGATGATCATTTCACAATTACAAGTTTGACAAAGATATTCACAAGTTGTGTGTGGATCTCCGTCCAGGAATCTTGTAGTACTTGGCCAAGAATTGCATCTTTAAAAATTAGTCAAGCGCATATACAGATGGTTATAAATACTCTTTACGCAACTAATATGAACAACTCTTCAAAGTTTTCAATGTCTAAGCCCATATGCTTAGACTACGCTGCACACTTTTGATTTATAACGCTTCCCCACCGTCCTGTCCCTTTAGTTTCACATTACACTTACAGTGTGCAGCACAAAGACCTTCTTTCAAACCAACTAAAGGCACCCAGGTACCGTAAAACCACTAGAAGTAGCACAAATTATTATATCACATGCCATATTTTTTGTTGTTTAGCTCCACTAAGAGATTAGCGTACAAGAAGCAGAAACACAAACAAGTTTTATTTTCATGTAATTACATACAAGGAGCCGAGGTAAAGTTTTATCTCAAAAAATGCCAATAAAAGTTTTGTAGAGTCTCGATTAAATTATCTAAGAAAATCCTTTAAATTTGATTAAATAATCAATAGAAAGTTTCGGTGTCCATGATTACATGGCTATATAACAATAACAATTACCAGAACCTTTCCATGTACGCTCACACGAATGAGTGTTGTACACTCCACTCTTTATGAGGGAACTGATTCATTTCCAAGGATCTCTCCCTCACTCTGTGTCTAGTGTGCATAACATACTTTGCAACAGTTTTTAACTTTCCCAGAAACTCGGTGGGTCTCAAGTTATAGTGAGAAAGTAAAAGGAGCCCGTCGTTCGTGGTTTAAAGGAAAATAGTATGTACGTCCGCAGTCTGTCATGACTTGGCATGGCGGGGCACAGCTGCTCCCGTTGGTCCTGCTTACTACTGACAATTACTTGGTAATTTGGTAAGTTTGTTGAGTGGATGGTGTAGCGTAACTTTTGATGGTGTGGTAGTCCACCAGGAGGAACATAATCCAAAGCAGGTAATGTTGTTGTAAATAATAATAATATCCATGGCTGCTGGAGCTGTAGAGCTCAATAATGAATAAAGATAATTTTTATGACTTCCCTTTAAAATTAGAGTGGGGAGCGGCGTGGCTTCCAAAGTAGAAAATAATTGTGCTTGATACATTTTTAATTTGTTTCTATTTCTGTAAACTCATTTTATGTACGGTCAATAAAAGTTTATCTACATGTTGTAAAACATTCAAGTGCTAAATTTGTCTTTGCTTTTTGGCTCTCGCGGAAGTTACTATTGGCTTTGGGCTCAAGCCAAACATTACTTTGCACAAGTTGATCTAAACCCTTCCCTGTACCTTCCCAGACCAGCATGTCGGAAGGAACCATGGAAGGTATGGGCAAACATTTAGTGGAAATTGTACTTGTATTTTCGAAGTGAAGTTGTAGCTGTTGTATAAAGAGAGAGAGAGAGGGAGAGGGTAGGGGAGGGAGGAAATATATGTATTTTAATGATGAGACTGGTGAAAGTAAAAAAGAGAGTGAAAGTCAATGGGGACGGACAATGTAGTTTTCATTTACCATGAGATTGAGTCTGGAGTAGTACCGCCTGGTAGCTGTAATTATACTCGATCTCACTGTATCCAGGCAGAGTGGAAGAAAGTGAGTGAGTGAAAGTTAAAGAAAGTTGGCTCTGGGCTCTAGAATCCAATGTCAGACTGAATTCAGTATGGTTAGGGAATTTGGATGGATGGAACGTGACTAAAGACTTCTGAGTTAATTTGGATTATCGACGGGAAGAGATGTAACGAGGGTTGATGCTCCTTTTAATCCATCCTCTTCCCTTTCCGTAAATGGCTTCACAGCTCAAACAAACCGGTTTCAGACACCTGGCTCACATTGAGTCGCGGTTCCGGCTTTCTCACACATTTTCACTCTTCCCACATTGATTTCCATCGTCGAGATTTATGGTAGCACTTATGTCAACTCCATGAGTCCCTATGCAAAGTCCCTATGGAGTGAGCGTACCCATGCCCATGAATATTTCTTCCCCAGAAATATTACAACTTCAAACATAATCATTGCTTCCTCCTGTGAAGGAGTCACATTTTTACTTCCATCGGCTTTACATTCTCTTTTAAAAGGTGCACACAGAGACGTATGTGTACCTCCATACAAGCCACTGACTAGTCGTTAGCTCAACGCTAGTAGACTCCACTCATAGCTCCTTTGTTGAGCGGGATTTAAATGTGTGGAAAATTGTACGTTCTAAATTTCCTACATGGTTCATGAGGCTGACTTTGACTATGCTTTCCCTTTCACTACGACACATTTGGTACTTGGTGACAGTAACATTGCATTGGGTTGGAAGGTTCCAGTTAAAATTAAGAAAAGGATAAGTAATGTAGTTTTTCCGAGACTTTAATAAGTTCTCTTGAATTTCTCCAATAATTTACACAGAACCCAAGCGTAAGTATGTAGATGCATGCTCCACCACTCCTGTCTCCACCAACTATGCGTATCTTGGCGCTTACCCACTATGCAGATATACAGTCTACTCAATTGCCAGCTATGAAATGCTCAAAGGGCTGGAAGTAGTTGATGAGGACAGGACATGAGTAATAATAAGGGACTGGTGACTTGTTCCCATTATGCTCTCTTGATAGTAAAATAATATTGAAGGAGCTCATAAAAGTATCTCATTTATTCTTCCAAGATTAACGTTTTTCTCCGTGCGGAGAGAGCGAGAGGAAGTTGGAGCACGGAGACAGTCTCATATTATGAAGTCAAATGCACGTAACCTCGTTCCTCTTGAGTGTATCTTTGTATGTATATCTTGTGTAGCCTCCTTGCACATTCCATTCCTCCTTGCTCCTTAGTCACTTCCTTCTTTTTCCTCTGGCAATAAAGTGTAAGATGCTGTGGCGCTCTCTTCATTGAACTCAACTTTTTTGAAAATATATCACCCATGAAGGGACATAATGAAAACCGACGCTGGAGAAACTGTTTAGCTCTTTTTGTATAGGAAAATATTGCTGTTTCTCTTTCTATGCGAGCATTTCTACTCTGCTACGCTTTCCTCTCTGCTTTTAATACTAAGTATCCCAAATAGTCTCTATCATCTACACAATGTACATGGTATACTTAATGGAGGATAGTTGCTAGTAAAAATAGCAAAATTAACTGTGCTGTACTTATGTATGGGGTTCCCTCTACAGATACTTCCTCCTTCATAATGGCAGTACAAAGCCAACACTAAAAAAACACATTCCAATTGAAATTGTGTACGTAAATGGGCAGTTAATTTTTACTATAAACTTTCTCTACACGTCAATATTTAATTCCAGCCTTTTAATTAGAATCTTTGCTCTTACATAAACTCACAAACTTGTGTGCCTTTATAGATTCTCGGCTACTAGAACTTTCCTGTTGTTATTTGTGAGAAGGCGAGGCATACTAATTTTGTTCTTGCTTGCGCTACGCACTAGGTATTACAGTCTATTACGTTTCATTGTAGCATACGCTCAACCCATAAATTTTGCATTGTCGTTTTAATTGTATAGTAATATCGGTTTTATAGAGTACAAACGATAGTTTACAGCGGGTTAAAGTTTATTAATTTATTAGTAGTGAAGGCAGTCTATGGGCTCAAAGTATAAAAATGAGTGGTGATAAAAAATACATGTGGCGTAGGCTTAATCTACGGTGAAAGTAGGAGTATAAATTGATATTAAAATCGACACAACTCAGACGCATAACATAAACATGTCGTTCGGAAATGTGAATTTTTCTTGAATTGCTTGGAAAATTCCTCGTTTAAAATCTAATTAACAACGTGTTAACAGAATTAATCGGGAGCATAATTTCCCCTTAGATTTGTGCAGAAGGTTATTGAAGGCAGTAATTTTACATTACACTTTTTGCATCGTTACCTAAGGACTACCTTCTGGATTTAGCCTTACATTTGCATACAAGCGGTATATTTCAAAGAAATACCGAACGTATTCTGCTCTTTCAGATTTTGGAGGCTCCAGTACAATGCATCATTTTAAATATAACAATGCGTAGACAAAATATTACATTATCTTCAATACTTTGTGAGAGGAAGTAGGTTGTTGTTTGTTTGCGTAGGCTAATACAGCGGACGGGCTAATAAGGTCATGCGTTATAGGCAAACGTTCTTTCCTCAATGTACGGATGGAGAGTAAGAAATTTTGGATGGTTCTTCAATGTAATGGTAATAGGAATGGCAATAGAAATACCGGCAGCAATAGGGATGCAAAGTGCTCAACGGCTTCTATGACCATCTTGTTGCGTAGTCTGGGATAGCGTTGAGCCTTTGCTTGTACTTTCACTTTTGTACACACCCATACCCATTGGCATGAATTGACATGGTAGAGCACGTAGTTACAGGCGGAGCAGACTGCTATAAGACTACCTTAAGAGGATGTATGTAGACAAATATAAATAGAAAAGACGGGAAGAGAGTACGATAAAAGTAATTGGATTTCTGGTGTTTTTCCAGAAGCAGATGAAGGTACTTGAAGCCGTTTCAACGGGACTTATGAAGGTGGAAGTAAAGGGAGCTGAAGCGTGTATTTATTGTAGTTTCCAGTACAGACTTCGAAACCATAGGGAACCATAGGAAAGGATCCCACATGTAAAATGGTAATGGCATCACATTCCCTCACAGTATGTACACCGTCAGTCCTTAGATTGGTTATACAGATGGATGGATGGATGGATGCTTGACTAGTCCGAGTCTTACGCCAACCCACATACTTCCAACTCCATTCATCCCCATACTTTGTGGACCCACTCTACATTACCCCGAACCAGCAAGTATTGAAAAAAAAATCTCTAATACCTACGCAGTCTTTCCCTTCCAGTCCCGGCTCCAGCAACTATGAAATATAAAATTCAAAGATCCGGTCTCTATTATCTCTACGTTTGCCATGGCTCTTACAGTTTAAACCATAGTTGATATTTTAGGCAGCTTACCAATCCAAGCCAAGCAAACCAACTCCGCTAACGGAGAAAACTCCTGAATAGATGGCTTCTTTATCAGACGCTGTGCCCACCCTACTGTGAGTACAACTGCACTGTCCCGTCTATAACTACATCTACTACGTGAAGAAAGTTGATGGTGAGCATGAGAGATATACTGTCGTACAAAGGCCAGAACGGTTGGTTAGATCAAGTATTTTATAATCAGTAAGTAGAAGCTATAGGGATAGAAGCGGAAGTTGAGCAAAGAGAATTGTTAAAGTTCCCCTTGTCTCCTTTACTTTACCTACCCAGTCGTACAGGAGATAGGAGATGGCTGGGCTACTCCTACACTTGTACTGTATTGGATTCGGCTGACTTTCACTTTCCACTCATCCCAGTGCCATTGCCTAGCCGGGATGTACATACATCAGAGACGTGAGTGGATGTTTGGTGTGTAATTTGGGAGGAAGGAGAGTGAAAGTCATAAATTCATGCTGAGTTGACTTAAAGTAAAAATTGTTTGAACACAAACATACATGGTTGAGGGCCGTCTTAGTCCAGACCACGCATTGACTTTCCTTCTTTTTTCTTTTTCCGTATCCCTCATCACATCCTTTCGCAACTTTCTCCTTTCCTCCACTTGGGCTTCTGGGCAGTCTTTAATACAGGAGAAAGCATTGCTATTGCTGTTATTACATGGAATGGTAAACATCCATGTTGATAGCATGTCCAAATGCAATGTGCTTTTGCAATTCTGTTTCTATATAAATATATATCTACTTCACTATTGTCTTACGTGAACTCCTACAGACTGGATGATCGACTCTTAACTCTGGTTTATGTACTCTTCCAACTGAGACAATTTTTCATGGAAAACATATAAAAAAGAGTTAAGGACCACTTCCAAGTGCTCATGCGTCTGTAAAAAAGTTTCAGCTCGTCTCAATGCCCAGTTGGTGTACAGTCCATCAATGTGTGCTATACATATGATAGTGCAGCATAAATTCTTACAAATAACGGCAAAATTGTAAACGTTTAGGCTTTACAATATTTATTTTAATAATATTAGAACTCACCATTTTTTATTACGTAGTATTGGAGAATAGAAAGCTGAGTGAAAAGAAGGTGCTAACATATATTTTATGTACTACTAGCAACTTTGACTACCAGCTCCTGAGGTTTGTTTTTGGCAAAAATTTGACAATGCGGCTAAGTTGGTGGTGTACTAACAGGAAGGCGATAATAAATACTACTGCCAACATTTTGAGATCCGCTGGGCACGGTGCGATTCAACCGCAAGAGAAGGATTTAGTGAAACATCCAGAAAGTGCTCACCAGCCATACGACTCCAAAGATCCAGAGCCAGACAGGCACAATGCAGTGTACGCAGTGGAAGTACAACTACATCTGTACATCTGTACATACATACGTGTAGTGGGGAATGCTCCGTTTATGGCCGTAGTTATCTATAAATATCTTATACGACAAATCTTAAATTTACAGTAATGTTGGCTCTTTCGCTGTTGGTCGCTGGTGCTAGTGCTGGGGCTGGGACTGCTCTGGGGCGGTGTGCCCATTTTGAAAAACGTGCGTTTCACGACCATTAAAGGTCGAGACTCAAAATTGGCACGTAATACAATAGGCTGGGAAAACCAGGGCAGAAAGTGAAAGTACCATATGTGAAGAATTTACAACATATTTAATCATAAAAACGACAGTCTATTACGCAGCTCTGTAGGAGAGTTGACTCTGACCGTCTGCATGCATTCCAAAACTTTCCCTCTGCGCCTGCACTTCCAAATTGTGCAATACAATATTATATTCCTCGTTAAGTACACACATGTACATGCAACTCATGCTGCGACTCTTTGCTACGGCGGGCAGTGCACGCCGAAATTTAGTACTTATATCCGGTGATTAGCCGACTAGTTGGCTTCCGATCTGGGACATCCTGCAATCCTGACTCTACTGCAAACTGTAATGTAATAGGCTACTTGTATTTCAGTCCTACTTTTCCAATGCAATAATATCATCAAAATTTCAATTGCTAACGTAAGTTACACAATACCTTGTTGACGATATAAATAATAAACACACTGGTTTCCTCACATTTGGATGCTTCCAGGTATTCTGTTTTGTACGTTTTGAATGCACCGGTACTAATGATGACACTACTACACTGTTTAAAGTGTAAGTACCTACATTTGTTTAGTTTTCCCTTTGAAAGAGTATCACGAAAAATGTAGAAGGGCCCTTGCTGAAATGTTTCCTGTAGGTATACTGCTTGATACTAGCGGTGAAACTAGCCAAGGTTTAACTTTAAAATAAAACTAAAGCAGCACATCTATGCTGTCTTCTTATGTATGTACATAAGAATATTTCCAATCACACTTGGTACTGGCCGGTTGCCACTTACCTTTGTAATCACTTCGTATACTTGGTTAGTTCAAATCAAAGACTGTCTTCACGAAAAACAAATTTCAAGTTTTGCAGACGTGTACATAGGTAAGTGTAGGTACACAAAGTGATAATGCAGTTACAGAGTTAAGAGTTTGCCACACTTTTTTTGCCTTTCCTTTCAATCTTATTAGTAAATCGATGCCGATGTGACCCCAAAAACTGGTAATTGTCCATTTATAAATTCCGAAAACGAAGACCAACAAGATTTAACGAAGTACCCCCACGTAACGGGAAAATGCAAGAAATTACTTTTACGTACAAGAAACCCATCAGTTGTGCAGGAGAAAGGAGTAAAGAATGTAGACAATGGTTGGAGATAGCCAGGGATAGCCCACAGTGCAAAAAATACATTTTCCATGTGCAAGTCATTATATCCCCAAGCCATATATACCTCTGGGGTGTCTATATGCCTATTCGTACCCCTATACCGCCTTTATCGAGGAATCCATTTAAGTTCCCAGCGTTGCCCATTACAGAATGAATGCTAGTGTTTATTTCCTGTTTTTCTTCTTCCTAATAGCTCCTTTATTGTTGCTTATCTTTCGCTCTATCCGTTTCCCACTACTGCCTTTGATCTCGTCGCTGCCAACTACAGACGCAGACCCGTTGCAGCACCCAATACCCCCCCCCCCTCCCGCCATGCCGATGCAATTTCCCACCAATGATGACCTGTATAAAATAGTAGCTTGTTCAGGTGATATTTTGAAGCAGTCTACCCACGCTTATTTTTCCTAATTAACAGTATCCTTTACTCCTTTAATTACTTATTTGTAGTTAACACAATGGAGCTGCAAAATTATTGTGATCACAGCCGTTACTTTGGCAGAGCTATTATTACATTATATTGTCTACTAAGAAGCAAAACGAGGTAGCATTTCAATTAGGCTTGTTGCATTATGGATATGTCTCTATTTGCTGTTTCGACTTTTATTTGTTTTGAACCTATGATGCGAAAATTGAATATATCGCATTTTGTATCTTATTAGACTATATCATTCCGTGTATGTACTATATAAGCACTATATTTAACCATCGACTAGACAAATATTATACCTAAGCTTTGAAGGAGGGATTGAATTGATATCTATATAGGTACTTTTATCCCCCGTATTAGTCAATAGATAGCAACTCTTTATGCACATTAAACATCCAATAAATGTGAACCTAAGCAGGTGTAATTTTTAGAATATTTTTTTTTGTCTTTCCTACGTTGTCACAAGTCTACAAGAACTACCTTCGGGGATGCATACAAAGGAATTCGAATGCTGCGACTATTCCACCAGAGACTCGCATGAGCTGATGATTGTGTTTCCAAGTCTATTGGATTTTCGGATTTTGCTACGTTGCGTTGCAGCGGCTGCTGCTACTGTGGCTGAGGGCGTTTAAAAGATACAGAAGAAGAGAGAAATCGAGAATTATTACCTCCGCCCCACTACACTGTGTATAAAAATCCTCAGATAATGTCCGCTTTTCCAGTCTGATGAAGGGGAAAGAAGGAGCAGAATTGAATAAGAAGGTAAAACTAAAACGATAAGAATTTTCACATCTTCCTGTTTACGTTCCATGGCAACTTGA
>JAQFZC010002668.1:0-21906 GCA_034695205.1 Dicyrtoma fusca
CCTGCAAATAACTCCCCCTTCATTAAGTAGATTTCATAAGTAACTCCTCGTTGAGTTAATTGGTGCTTTACGGTACATAGTAAGTAGAAAAATAAACTTACCCAAGTCAGTTTATAAACCTACAACCGAAGTAGGTAAATAAACCTACCTAAGTAGGTAAAAAACCATAATAATCCCTGACTAACTATATTCGCGTTTTCTGAAGCAATTTTTTACACCATAGTAAGTACAACGTATGACTTCATCACTGTCATAAAACGGAAGAAAAAAGTTAAGCCGAATTCTTGGGGTCAAATTCGACCTAATAATTTAGATTTCTTCCTAAGCCTGCCAATTCCGGAACCCTTACATTGGTTGCGTCGCGGTGGTCTGTGCCCGAAACAAAAACTCAACGTTTGCCGAAAACCGAAGTGTCCCACCTTGCCTAATCCGGGCAGCGTTCGGGCTGACACATAACCTGAAATAAAATGTGCATGAAAGCCGAAACCAGAATAAAATATACAAGTTTGCCGAATAACTCGGATTTTGTCTTTGTAAGTTAGCCAGCCCGAACGATCTTCGGATTAAGCCAGGTTGGACAATTCGGCTACCTTGGAGTTTTCATTCGGGTTTCGGACTTTGCTAACTTAGAGAGAAATCCGAATTATTCGGGCGAATTGAACTCCCAAGAATTCGGTATTTGACTAACTTGTAGCTTACACGTACAATAGATGAGACTAAAGTGTTCTTGATTTTTAATTAACAGTTCAGTCTAAATCATTATCAGGCAGTACAGAACACATCGGTGCTTGTCAAGACCATTTTGACCACTCCAGGAAATCGCAGTCATCCGCATCTGTTGTCCGTTTCTAAGATGGCGTTTAATGCTGCTGCTAAGGGTCCCCCATATTCTTCTGCTTCCAACTTTAAAGTTGCAACTCATGATATGAGTTTTTCTACCGACTATGACTCTGACGGTTCGACGGATAGCTTTGTGGTCACTGAATATGGCATGGCAATGCCCTGTGCCCTCGTAAACGACCTGAAGAAGAAGCAAAAAGGAGCTCATGACGAGAACTGGACGAAGGAAAGGAAGCAATTGGACCGAAAGTGGATTAGGCTCGACAAAGAAAAGAGGAAATTACGGGAGAAGGCTAGCAGACCCCTTAAATATCTTTCAGACTATGTGTCTACCATGAGCGTAAAGATTAAAGGTAATCTTGAAGTGTTTGAGTGTTTACTCTAATTACTGTTGATTATGTAATTCGTTTATACTTCTAACGTTCTAACTGGCGTTTATTTTTTATTTTTAAGAGGAGACTAAGATGCTGGAAGATGAGAAGAAAATGTGGGAAGTAGACTTGGAGGCTCAGGAGGAATTAATTTTGAAGCTTGAAGAGGAACAAAAGAAACTATCAGAGAAGCTGGAAGAGGCAGACAAACTTCTCGAGAAGAAAAAGATGGAAGGCAAGAGGACTCTGGAGTGTGTCAACAGAACGATGACTCGCACATTGCCAATAGCAAAAAAATTCCTGTCCATTTGTGAATGTCGAAATGGTGAATTCCAGCAGTATTTGCAGGACAGTTTGTAATTAAATCATCTACGTTCGACTTCGCTAACCTTTAATGAACTACAAATGTACTTAAAATATCTACATCCTGTTTCTAGAAGGTATATTTTTGAAATGTTCAGATTGACTTTGTTGATGTATTAAGATGACGTATTAGTTTCATGATTTTCATATTTATGTAGGAATTATTATTACAACAGCACGTAACTATTCAAATAATTTTAATATGAATTCAATAAATTTCTTACAATCAATCTTTTAAGCAATCATTATTTATACATTTGATGTTCATCCTTCCTACCCTAGTACTTTAACTAAAGTTACCTCATCAATATAAGATGCACCAGACGAATTTTTTGTTGCAGAAAAATAAATAGTAACTACATCTTGAGTAGTGGCTTCGAAGGACAATCCAAAGGACTGGTATCCTCCCGATGAGCTGACCTCGATTTCTTTTCTAACACTGTCATTTACCCGTGCACCCAAGACAGTCGCAGCACCTCCAGTCTTACACCATGCTGTAAGATAGTACTGGGTCGTTTCATTCATCTTCCCTGGCACGATGAATGATTGACTGATCTCTGTATCTGCCAGTGAAGGCTCCACGAAGCCACTGAAATTTCCTCTAAACGGGTAGTTAAGGGAAGAACCTCCATTTTTGGTGTCTCTTTCATTGGACTCTTGCACCGTCCAAAATTCATTTTGACTTTCAAAGTTGCCGTTGTGAAACTCATTTTCCACCGCAGAGTTACGAGATATGTTTGAGAAAACGAGAGTTGTGAGTGATCGTGCAGGGGCAACGTAGGTGAAGGAATTACCCGGTATGTCAAGTGTGGGTGGAGGAATAGCAGCATTATTTTCAGTCAAATGATCGTCAAATAACGTCATGGTTACCGACACTGTTGACATACTTGTGAAGAGCGCAAGTTGATACTCTTCCACTGGGGAGTCCACGCTGTCGTTGAGGATAACTATCACCTAAAAGTAAACCGTATTTAAGAACTAATATAGTAGTGGGAAAATATTAAAAACTGATTTAAATAAGCATGCATTTGTAATGATTTAAGAATGTGACCCTTACTAAAGACTTATCCTCTTCGTTGTAAGAAGCGACTGCATTTTCATTGTTAATCTGAATGAATACGGAGCCTGTAGGGGAATTAAAGGGTCAGATCAAAATGAAATACGTACAAAAATAAATAACATTTCTACTATAGTTGAGTGGTAGTTGAATAATGGCTACGCGGGTAGCCTAGCCAGTTATGTTACTTGGCTAAAGTAGGGAATTTTTCTGCCTGTATTTAAAATGACGTTACCTTTTTTAATGAATTTGCTAAATTGCTTCATTGCATAGAATCCGGAATTGTAGCGAATGTTTTCCTTCGTTGCATTCCTATATGGCACTGAGAGTAAACCCCAAGCTCCAACATCTTCCATCGCTTGCCAATAAACTATACAGTTCGTTAGAGTAATCATAAATAAGGTTTTTTAAATTAATATAATTGTGGGAGCAAGTTAAATATGAGCTGGAAATATTTATGAATTTATTTGTTTTTATATATTACACTATTTATGCATTTAACCAGTTACCCCAAGCGGATGGAAGCATCTTCCGCACATCAGTTATTATTCGTCGGGCCACAGTAATTCCTTGAGCTACACCATTTTCAGGATTCTCTGACCATCCACTGAAATAGTAGAAATACAAAATTGGAAGAGCCAGAGACGCACAAAAATAAATTATTGCCAAAATGAATAGAAACATGAATATTTAGTTCAAATGAGACCTTACATTTCATCCATCCATAAACGATGACCATCTCGATGAGCCCTTGTGTAGATTACATCCCTTTGCAAGTTCCCATCGTCTGAGTAGCCATGAACGTTCACTTTCTCGGCCAAATGATTGATTCCTTGTTGATGGAAATATTCTTGCGAGGTAATGGCTTGATTGACTTGAGTCTCGTCAGCAATTGTAAGGCGAACATAGTCCATTTTCTTCTGTTCGAGTGCTGCTGCCATTGCTTTTACAACCTCGGCCATGACGGTTAAAGACATGCTACAACCTTCTTGACTTTGTTTACTTCCATGCCAGTAGCCATTTCCATCTTAAAGCATTACAATGCAAGGTTATTATGTACTACCCGGGTATTCAAATGGATTTTATTATTAGGGGTGATTTAAAGCTGTGAAACGAAAAAAAATGTTTCCTAGCATAAATATCTAACATACATAGCCCTGATGGTTCATTAAATGGGGCATAAGACTGAAACGTGACATTCCAATCTTCATGAAAGTGACGAATGACCTCGGTTGCATAATCTGCAAAGGCGGTTGCATTAACAGGATCAAAATTTTCATGCAGTGCACCACCACCGTCATTTCCTTTTGAGCAACCACTAATAGTCATCCTAAAGCAAAGCAACAGTACATTTAAGTATTTGATCATTGATTTAGTTATTCGAATAATAAAATAGTCTGATTATTCATAATTTAATGCATATTACCACTGCGGTGGGGAATTAGAAAATGCTTCGAAGGTATCCACTCCGAGGGCTTTGGCTGCAAACAAAATTGCCCTTTGCCTTGGATCCCTTGTCCCTGAATCATAAAACAGTGAATCAAAGAGTTCAACTTTCACAAATTATTATTGTTTTTAATAGGCGTGTATAATTAATTATAGAATTTATCATTAACAGATGAAAACCATAATAATTTTGTTCCTTACAATCGTAAGAACTGTCTGGTCCATCCAAAAATGATTCAGTAGCTCCGCCATCTCGGTACGGTCCACACATGTATTTTCCGGGCGTCGTCCCTCCAATTGTGTAGCGTACAATATTAAAGTTTAATTCATCTTTCTAATAATAGTCAATGTTTTAGATTGAAGCCCCCAATAAATCATAATTAAATAATCAATCTGGTTTAACATGCTTCTTACGGAAAAAAAGGCATTAGTGACTTCCTCGATAACATCTTGAGGCATGGCACCTAATAAATCGGGCCACCAAGCCATGGAAGTACCCCACCCTTCCCATTTTACCAATTCAGAATCCGGACTCACAAAATAGGTTTCATCGTCACTTTGGCAATCACTTTGAAAAATGAGAGTTGCCAGAAGTAGAATAGGGAAGATAACTTTTGTTAGTTGCATTTTTTTTGTTCGACTAATTATTTAACTACCGAATAGCAATCAAAAGTCGATCTAGAAAATTAATATTCCGGCTAATGTAAGTATGTAAGTATTCCGGCTAAAGTACTATAAGATTTAAAATGAACTCGTAAAAATTTGTTTCGTTTTGTTACCCATTTGCTTGAATGATTGTGTACTGACTGCCCAGGCATCGAATGTTGGAATTATATAAGCCATTGAAGTGTTTACTGTCAACTGTGAGGTTATTATCTGGTTCTGGTAATAAAGGGACTTATCAGAAATAATTTATATAAGTGAAGATCTATCTATAGCACTCACCTGTCTGACTAATGAGTGTCAGAAATTAGCATCTACATAACCTAATCATTATCAAATATGGATGCAAAGTTGTTGATCCGAACGCTTTTCGGATTAAACCAGGTTGGACAATTCGGGTTTCGGCTACCTTGGACCTTTCTTTCAGGTTTCGGACCTCTTGGACCAAAATTCGGGTTTCGGATTTGTGTGACTTGGTGAGAAATCCGAATTATTCGGGAGAAATGCGCCCCAAGAATTCGGAATTCGGCTAAGCTTCCGCGTACAACAAATGCGACTAAAATGCTCTATAAAATAAAGATGGGGATCGTGCGGGATGAGGGTTCTCATCGAGGATTGCGATGTATGAGCAAGATCAGGGCCTGGGCAACCGGGGACACCTGGACAGGATTGGTCTTGTGGACTGGCCCCATTGCTTAAATTTTGGTGATGACACAGGCACTCCTGAGCATTTTTTGACCTGTTACCCGACGTGTTGTATATTGATTGAGGAATATCGATCTGGGCGGGTGTACTCTTTCTATGGGTATACCATATAGTTAAGCCAGCGACGGCAGCTGAGCTCGTGGCCTTCTCAAATACAGCAGGGAGGCTGAAGTGGGTAAGCCAAGGTTGTAGAGGGAGTTCGTAATAGGTCAGTATATTCGGCCTCGATGGCATACTTTGCTCGTAAGAGCCAAGGAACCCTTAGGAAATTAATAATAATCTGGAGAGTGCTGTTAGAAATTATAAGCGAACAAATCAGGGGTGAAAACAGTTCTTTTATTTAATCGCTTCAGCTGTCATTATTTATACATTTGATGTTCATCTTTTCTACACTAATACTTTAACTAAAGTTACGTCATCAATATAAGACACGCCAGCATGTTTCTTTGCAGAAAAATAAATAGTAACTACATCTTGAGTAGTGGCTTCGAAGGACAATCCAAAGGACTGGTATCCTAACGATGAGCTGACCTCGATTTCTTTTCTAACATTGTCATTTACCCGTGCACCCAAGACTGTCGCAGCACCTCCAGTCTTACACCATGCTGTAAGATAGTACTGGGTCGTTTCATTCACTTTCCCTGGCACGACGAATGACTGGCTGATCTCTGTATCTGCCAGTGAAGGCTCCACGAAGCCACTGAAATTTCCTCCAAACGGGTAGTCAAGGGAAGAACCTCCATTTTTGGTGTCTCTCGGATTGGACTCTTGCACCGTCCAGTATTCATTTTGACTTTCAAAGTTGCCATTATAAAACCAACTTTCCACCGCAGATTTACGAGATGTGTTCGTGAAAACGAGAGTTGTGAGTGATCTTGCAGGGGCAGCGTAGGAGAAGGAATTACTCGTTAGGTTAAGTGCGGGTGGAGGAATGACATCATTATTTTCAGTATTTGACGTTCTGGTTGCCGACACTGTTGCTGGACTTGTGAAGAGCCCAAGTTGATACGCTTCCACCGGGGATTCCACTTGGCTGTCGTTAAGGATAACAATCACCTAAAAGCATGTCGTATTTAAGAATGTATAGTAATGACATAATATTTTAACTGTAATATTAAAAATTGATTTAAATAAGCATGAATTTGTAATGTTTTTACGAGTGTGACCCTTACTAAAGTCTGATCCTTTTCGTGGTAAGAAGCAATTGCATTTACATTGTTAATCTGAATGATTATGGAGCCTGTAGGGGAATGCAAGACAGATCAAAAGGAAGTACGTACAATAATTAATTACATTTCTGATACGATTTATATATTTCTTCTACATATGTATACGAACAATGTATCTGTAGTTAAGGTAGGGAATCTTTCTGCCCGTCTTTGAAATGACCTTACCTTTCCTAATGAATTTACTGAATTGCTTCATTGCATAGAACCCGGAATTGTAGCGAATGTTTTCCTTCGTTGCATTCCTATATGGCACTGAGAGTAAACCCCAAGCTCCAGTATCTTCCATTGCTTGCCAATACACTATACAGTTCGTTATAGTATTCATAAATAAGGTTATTTAAATTGATATAATTGTGGGAGCAAGTTAAATATGGACTGGAAATATTTATGAATGTATTTGTTTTTGGTTTTTATAAAATAAACTATTTATGAATTTACTAGTTACCCCAAGCAGATGGAAGCATCTTTCGCACATCAGTTACCACGCGTCGGGCCATTGTCAGTCCTTGAGTTGCATCATTTTCTGGACTCTCTCCCCATCCCCTGAAATAGCGGAAATATAAGATTGGAATATCCTGAGAAACAAGATTATTATTGAAGAAATGAATAGAAATTCAAATAGTGTAAAATGAGACCCACATTTCATCCATCCACAAACGATGACCATCTCGATGAGCCCTCGTGTAAAGTACATCCCTCTTTAAGTTATTAAGGTCCCAGTAGCCATGAACGTTCACTTTCTCGGCCAAATGATTGATTCCTTGTTGATGGAAATATTCTTGCGTGGTCACGGCTTGATTGACCTGAGTCTCGTCAGCAAGTGTAAGGCGGACGTAGTCCATTTTCTTCTGTTCGATTGCTGCTGCCATTGCTTTTACAACCTCGGCCATGACGGGTAAGGACATACTGCAACCTTCTTGATTTGTTCCTTTTCCATTCCAGGAGCTAATTCCACCTTAAAGCATTACAATGGAAGAACAGTATAAAGTACTACCCGGGTATTCAAATGGATTTTATTATTAGGAGTAATTTAAAGCTTAAAGAAGAAAACTAGAAAATAACGATTTTTAGTATAAATATCTGACATACTTAGCCCTGATGGTTCATTAAATGGGGCATAATTCTGAAAAGTGACATTCCAAACTTCATGATAGTGACGAATGACCTCGGTCGCATAATCTGCAAAGGCGGTTGCATTGACAGCATCAAAATTTGCATGCAGTAAGCCACCGCCATCATTTCCTTTTGAGCATCCACTAATAGTCATCCTAAAACAAGTAAATAAGCAGTGCATTTTTAGATTTAAACGATTACTAAATCACTAACGATCTACGAAATTATTTAATGCATTTTACCACTGAGGTGGGGAATTAGAAAATGCTTCGAAAGTATCCACTCCGAGTTCTCTGGCTGCAAACAAAATTGCCCTTTGCCTTGGATCCCTTGTCCCTAAAAGATAGAGCATTGAATCACGGAGTTATAACTTTCACAAATCATTATTATTTTTAATAGCTTTGTACATTTAATTATAGAATTTATCATTAACAGATGAAATCCGTAATTATATATTTTGTTCCTTACAATCGTAAGAACTGTTTGGTCCATCCAAAAATGATTCAGTAGCTCCGCCATCTCGGTACGGTCCACACATATATTGTCCTGGAGTCGTCCCTCCAATTGCGTAGCGCACAATGTTAAAATTTAATTCATCTTTCTAATAATAGTCAATATTTTAGATTGAAGCCTCCAATAAATCATTAATTAAATAATCAATCTGGTTTAACATGCTTCTTACGGAAAAAAAGGCCCTAGTGACTTCCTCGATAACATCTTGCGACATGGCACCTAAAACATCGGGCCACCAAGCCATGGAAGTACCCCACCCTTCCCATTCTACCAATTCAGAATCCGGACTCACAAAATAGGTTTCGTCGTCACTTTGACAATCACTTTGAAAAATGAGAGTTGTCAAAAATAGAATAGGGAAGATTACTTTTGTTAGGTACATTTTTTTTCTTAATTAACATCTAAAGAGTACAGCAATCAAAAACCGATCTAGTAAATTAGTATTCAGGCTAATGCTAGTAGAAAAATAAGATTGAAGAACTCGAAAAAATTTGTTTCATTATGTCGCACATTTGCTTGATTTTTGTCTATTTACTCTCCATTATCGAATGTTGTAATTATTTAAGCTATTGAAGACTGAAGTGCTTACTGTGAGGTTATCATTATCTAGTTCTGGTAATGAAGGGCCGATTTATCAGTTAATCATTTATTATGTGATTGAGTAGATTCTTTAGTATGCACCTGTCACCTGTCTGACTAATGAGTGTCAGAAATTATAATATCTACATACCTATGGCCTAATCATAATCCAATATGGATGCAAAGTTGTTGTTGCTACAAATAATGCCAGTGAAATACATTTTGTTTTATAATTAGTACCTACAGGTTTCAAGATTCAAGAGATCAGAAAGAGGCCAGAGGTACTGCGAGGGTCACCGATCTGTTACCCGATGCACTTCTAAAATAAAAACGAGTGAAGCCCTGAAGACAAAGTGCTGAATGAAAACAGTGAAATGAATTTTATATTTTGAAATACACATTTATTGTATTTTTATTTGTCGACCACACTCAGACACCAACTTTGAGTTTTAAATTGTAATACTTAAGTACATTAAGATTTTTAGATTCACTTCCTTTATACAGACAGTTTTATTTTGTCTTGACCTAAAATTTTTATCTTTAAACCCTGCTGATTTCTTTCGTTTTTATAAATTTTAATGGTACAATTTATGTCATAAATTGTCGGTACTATCGTATCATACATTTTTGCATCTACACTTTGCAATTTATTAATATTATTATAATCTCTATGTTGTATGTTATCATTATCATTGTTCATTCCTTAACTCTACACGTCTACAACTGCAAATAGTAATAATTATGATATAATTAAGTAATGCAAACGATTCAGTATTGATTCAAAAAACGGTTTAAACTTCAACTTCCAAAAGTATAGGAACAGTTTTTCGTAATGTGTAGCTCTACTCTATAAATACATTTATGTTAAGGTTTCAAAAATAATTTATTACTTTTATTTAAATTTACTAACAACTTCAACGGTTGACGGTTGAACGCATGAAAAACTATGTGAGTTACGTAATTGACGTCAAAAACTGAAATGTGTTCCTGTTCTATTTTAATGTAGTTGACACTTGTAAATGACTGATGTGAATAATGATGATGTTAATGTTATCGTTTTGATTGATTAGTTTAGCGTATTATTAGTAAGTAATTATTATTATTTCTTGATTTGTACACACTTTTATTCACCTTTTAGTTTCATGACTGTGTAGAACTGTTAAGATAATTGAAGATTTACGTTGCAGGACCTACGGTCTAACTACTAAAAATACTGTGATACAGATATTTTAACGATCCACAAGTAAAATTCACAGCGACAGTGAAACACTTCAACAGTTGACAGTCAGATCCAGAACTAATACATGATTTAGGTATGTTATATAAAGTAGACTATGAATTTTATTATAAAGCTACAAGTTATATTATTTTATTATGTTGTGTGTGATCACGAATAGATCTGTCTGTGCTACTTCAACGTTTTGTTTAAACGGGTAATAAATAATGTAAGTAGATTGTAGTGTTACATTTATCTATAAATCTAATCTCTATAAAACTACGAATAAAAAAATATTGCCCAAATTAATGAAAGTACATTTATATATTGCACACAAAATACCTACTGTAGGTCTATGGGGTGTATGTACTTAATGTTAATTTAACTACCCATATATATAAGTATAGGAATGCTAGGAAACATAAAAATTAATATATTAATGTAATTTTTTAAAACAAAAATGATTATGGATCGAATTTTGTGTTTGAAAATTTTGCATTTATTCCCCCGTAGAACCATTACTTCCATCCGGATCCGGACTTCCAGCAGAAGCATTTATATTTAAGTCTATTGAAGAATTCTCACTCGGCATCTCATCCGTTGATGAGAGCAAATCCTACAAGAAAACAGGGTAAACAAACAATAATTATTAAAACATGAGTGATTAGCCAGACACTACTGCCTAGTTATTTTAATAAGATATAAATAATGATGATGATGAGTGTTCTACTTGATTTCTTGATTAATGATTCACTATACTTTTTCATTCTGATGATTTTTCTCTTCAGAAGTTGGACTCTTTCGTTTGGGACAGTCAGCAATGAGGTGATCCTCAGATTTGCAATTATGACATCTTTTCGGCTGAGGACTGAGATTACATTTCGAGGCAATATGATGAGCCAAGTCTCCACAATTATAGCATCTGGAAAGATAAGTACGTGATTTACAACTTACAGTTTACTTAATCACTTAATTATTATTAAAATGGTCTTCTGTTGTTCTATTCAATGATGTCAAAGGTTAAATCGTATTTATTTTTACCGGATTTTCTTAACTTTCTTCTTATTACTGGCAGGGCGACGGTGGGAGCCACTGCATTCAGAGCCTTCTGGTCCAGTGACGAGCGTCGCTTCCAGTCCTTTGTCTGACTCACGCCACTCAAACTCAACTCGCTCTTCATCCCCCAAACTTCGGAATCCATTCATTTGAATCACGCTCTGCAAGTTTGGAGCAGAATTAAAATATCTTACAGATGGTCAGCAACCAACATTTCATATGCAATTCTTACAGAGGAAAGAAAGGAAAGTAAAAAATTTGACCGGTGGTCCGTGTAATTAGTGCGTACAAAGTACAATACAGTAAAACTAACGGGAGATGTAAGTATTTACTTTGAACTGCACTTTCTTACTATTACTACAATCGTTGTAATTATTAAGTTAATATTTACGGACAAACAAATACAAAATAACTTCAACAACAAAAACGTGTAAACTAGAATCTGAAGAGGAGATTTTTATTATTTGGTCATAGATTTCATTGTTGAATTATTGGATTTCAATTGAGTTGTTTCTTTTTAACTGTCACGTCGGACGTCGGGAGTAGCTTTTTGTTGGAACAGTACATAATTGTAGATTGAAGATAGCTTAGGGCTTCCTACCTACACCTACCGTGTATGAACTAGACAGGTATTGAAAAATGGATAGCTTTGCTGGGTAATAGCCGTACTGATGCTGAATCCTAAGTTTAGTTTATTACCTATAAGCTTTACCCTTCAGATAGGTTTGTTTCGTCTTTCGTGTACAATTCGTTTCCAGAATAAACTTGTGTGACTTAGATAGGCCTATACTGTAGGTATGTATATATTTTTATGTGGATTCTGATAGAAACATAAAAGATAAGAATCGATCAATAATAAATAAACTGTCAAATGTCTATCATCCAACAGAGACTTGTCATCACGATGGGCCAAGAGGACCCGCCGACATCACACCGTCCCTCATCTCGTACGCCGTACTGTTCCTGTAGCCTGTAGTGCCGGCAAACACACTATATTTTCCCGGATAAAAGAATGCACAGCAGTGTTCTACTCATTGCCGACACTATGCATGTGTGCTCCCAGCAAGCCATCACATTTTTTTCTCCAGTCTTTCCCTGGACAAAAGTAAATATTATTTCCTATTGTTCCTTACACTTACACACTACCTACATCGTGGGCACGTCATCGTGGGCGAAGAAGCATTGTGACGTTATAAAAGTAAGTCGAGCGTCCCCCTTCATCTGCTTTTGAGCGTCGCAAGCCCAGCAGTCAGCTTCCTACCTCCTTGGATTCAAAGTGTAAAAATATCACTTTTACACATTTTTGAAAGTGGGACTAGTGACATTTACGTCTTTTCAGAAACAGTAAAAGCGGTATTCACACTGTTTTTTAAATGTGTAAAACAGATATACTTTTTTTAAATTTGTAAAACAGATTTGTTTCACTTTTTTGAAATGTATAAAACAGGTATTTACACTGTTTTTAAAATATGTAAAAGAGATATTTGCACTTTTTACAAGTATGTAAAACAGATATTTCCTCTCTTTTTAAATGTGTAAAACAGTTTATACTTTTCTAAACGTGTAAAACAGATATTTACACTGTTTTTAAAACGTGTAAAAGAGATATCAGCGTTTTTTTAAAATGTGTAGAACAGATATTTACGCATTTAAAAATTGTGTAAAACAGATATTTAGACTTGTTTTAAATGTGTAAGACAGATATTTACGGTTTTTTAAAACCGTAAAACCGATGATTTGCACATGTTATAAAAAAAGTTTGTAAAACTATTATTTACGATGGCAAAAATGGTAGAAGTTGCATTTAAACACTTTCCATATCTTACTGGTATTAATGATATTTTAAAAGGAGTACTTGTATATTTGCCATTTCAAAAACGGTAAATCTGCTATGTAAATGTTTGTAAATGTGTAAAAGTTGTGTTTACTAATTTGGAAAAACGGGGGTACAATGTTGACTGTTGGGACCTGAGCCAAAATGATATATTAAGGCGACGACGCTGCTGTTGCGCTGGACGTGTGTCAGTATGCTTCTTCACCGGCGATGTGTCCATGCATATACCTACGATTACATTGTAAATACCTACAAAGCTTTGCGCACTGTTGCTTTTCCTGGATCTTTGCTTTCGCTGAGCTACCTTCCATACTTCCATCTCAATGATCACTTCGGCGTTTCAGTTGGATCTGTATACAGATTTTAATTCTTCAATGTATTTATTTACTTTTCACTTGAATTTGACTCGAATGCGCTACAAATTCGAAGTAAAGTACGACACGACAGTTCAGAATAAAAACACACTGTACAAGACTAACTATGGGAGATGCAAGTGCAACGCAAATACAGATTGTACATCGTTTTCTAAAATCTTCTTTTACTTTTCTTTCCAGAATACTTCAGTACCACATTTTTGTTATTGTGTGATCTTGCTTACCTGATGGACGAAGACCTCTTGACTGCCGTCATCTGGTGTAATGAATCCCCAGCCTTTAGCAACGTTAAACCACTTGCATTTCCCACTTTTCTTCTCACCACCTGCATGGGAAAAATCGTCAAAATTCAAAAATAAACCAAAATTATAACTTTGTGATCATCCTTTGCCTTGTTACTTCAAAGCAACGCATCTTTTGTAGCCAACGACAGACTTTGGAGCAGTTTTTCGATGTTTTTGAGACAAAGATGAAATACTGGACGGGGAATGTACGGATAATCTAATTCAATGAGAACTGAGAAGGAAGAAGTGCTCTGCAGTCTACATCGTAGCTTCTAATTTCCAACTCCAACTTCATAGATTTCCATGGCAACTTCACTTTTAATGAAATCCTACGGGGATGCCTAACTCAATCTATTAGTGATCATTTCGGAGTATGTTCGGATAAAACTTACGTGTCTACTAGTAAAATATGAACGAACTATGCAGGCGCACAGTAAGCAATGGGGGGCTATTCTACTATGACGTCCTAGAAAGGGTTTGAAGTTTGTAAATTTCATGTTTTGTACTCTTTTAAATTGTTGAAATCATTATTTACACCTTTGAAAAAAGTTCATTTACTATTTTACCCTTTTTTCAAACTGCTAATATCATTATTTTACCTGTTCAAAAATTCTAATCTATTATTTTACACCTTTCAAAACGTGCAAATTATTATGTATAGTTTTAAAAAGAGCTGATTCACTATTTTGCACCTTTTGAGAACGTTAAAATCATTGTTTTACACCTCTTCAAATCGTAAAATCATTATTTTTCCTTATGAAAAGGCGTATTTATCGTTTTACACTTTTTCACACTGCTAATTGCATTATTTACACTTTTGAAAGCGGCTAATTTACTGGTTTATCCGATTTTCAAAACGTTAATACCATTATTTTACCTTTTCAAAAAGACCAATTTATTGTTTTACGCCTTTTAAAACGTCAATATCATTATTTGTACTTTTGAAAAGGGCTAATTTACTATTTCACACTTTTTCAGAACATTATAACTATTATTTTACATTTCCAAAAGATCTGATTTACTGTTTTACCCCCCCCCCCTTCAAAATGATAAATTCATTATTGTTCCTTTTTAAAATGGCTAATTTGTTGTTTTAACCTGATTGAATGTTCAAACTCTGATTTGCCTTCTGTCAAATTAGCTTTCACAGCCCAATTGTACAACGCAGCATCATACTTGCAAGTCTCCTACACAAAATACGAAATGGGAAACAATATACCATTTCATAAAAGAAAGGAGATTCCAATTCCTTATTAGATTTTAGGTTTTCCAAGTATCTGCCCCCTAGTACGTTTGTATAGCCTCTCTCTGTCTGTCTCTCTGTCTGTGTTGTATCTGTCTGTACAGACGAGTGGACGGGAGACTAGACTTTTGGACGTAATTATATTATTCCATCAATTTGACGAATGTAATACTTTCACATGAAGGTAAAATGCCAATGCAGTGCAATGGCCAATCTAGCATTGCCAACCAAAGCCAAATCCCGAATCCCAATTCCTGATCCAAATGGGAATGCCATGGCGTTGTTGTGATGTCATTTTGTAGTTTTTTCTTTTTCTGAAACGCAGTGGCTATATATATACATATGTATACAGTGTAGTCGGTCCGTCCGTTCTTGAAAAAGTTGTATTTCTGTCTGGAGTATAATCTATAGAATCTATAGCTCATGTGTAGCAATTAATCTATAGCAATGCAATGGAATGTTTAGTGTTATATGTGTACCTATGTAGTAGCTCGGTAAATAGGAATATATTTTCTCAGAAGACGAAGAAGTAGGAAAATGAAATAAAAATTCGTGTCCAATGATACAAAGAATATCTTTTGGGATCCGTAAAAATGGCAGATTATAAATCGATATGATTCACGGGCATCATTCTCTCTCTCTCTTTTATTTGTATCCTGACTCGACTGCTAGCTTTGGGCTTTGGAATTGGACTCTTTTAGTTTTTTGGTTTGGTATTGGTAGAAATATTGAAAGTAGAGGAGGAGTTGAAAAAATATAAATCCGGCCCGAACCGGCTAAGCCCCGGGTAGAAATGGAATTGTGCATGGCAGGGTGCTTGGAACGGAACTAACTCACTAGTCAGAACGTCAGAAGTATCTACAGGCATATATTGTATGAATGGATAGAAGTTGAGTTGAGGGCTGTGTGTGTGTGTGTGTGTGAGGCTGGGAAAGTTGAAATGGATAGACACGAGAGAAGGGCGAAGAAGACAGAGCGACCAAAAGCGACGCAGGGAGAGACTTTCACTCAAATCGATTTTTTTTTCACTCAACAAACCAAAACCAAAACTGAGAATACAAGAACACACAGAGACACACAACCCTCCCCCCACTTTTTCTACTTCCAATTCCAATTCCAACTCCAAACTATAAATCCCAACTCTGGGCTTTTATAACTGTACGTAAACGCATAGAGGGAACCTATCAGTTATTACCTACGTTGCTTCCTTCTTGAAGCCCCTCTTCTCTTATTATGTCTTTTTTCAAAGCATTTTTCTAATGACAGTCATATTTGGAAGGCCCCATAGTATAGAAGTATGTATAGTTATCGTTTTCTAGACGAGCATGGCTGATTCCCTGATGATCACACTACTACCCGCTTCTAAAAGTCCCTACTTCTCAAAATCTCAAACTTGCTTCTTTTTTTTTGTCTTTTCTCAACTCGTCTGTCATGTCAACTCGATTTCACTCTTCCTCTCTCTCCCACTGTCTCTCTCTCTCTCTTTCTCTTTCTGTCGTTCGAAGTACTAGTGTTACTGTATCTCGTACGTCTGGTCCCCAAACTCTCCCAGCTTCTGGAAACCGGAACCAAACTTCGGTTCATAAGTCAGTACAGACCTACATACGGCTCATACATAAATTGATGAAAAGAGACATGGCCGCACTCTTTCATTTTATGTGATTCAATCATATGTACCTACATAAGCACGTTCAAATCATACTTCACACAACCCGCTCCATGGCCATGGCCCGTATTTAAAATAATAATACTAAAACACCTAAAACACTATGGTTTTAGCTTTCAAATTAAGGTTCAAATGTTTTAAAAGAGAAATGTTTTAAAGCTGAGATTGTGCCCACAGATTATCAGTTAATTTGAATCACCGAAGAGGTTTAATCTATTCGGAACTGGAAAACCATGGAAAGAATGTTTTGCAGAAGGGTTTCAATTACACATTGATTGTTACAAAACGGTCAAAACTAGAAATTAACGTTTTCGAAAACACGGAAAGGTAGTAACAAACACGTTCAAAAAGGTCAAAAACTAGAAATTAACACTTCCAAAAAGGTCAAAACTACAAATTAACATTTTAGAAATCATTCAAAACTACAAATTAACACTCAAAATGGTCAAAACTAGAAATTAACGTTTTCAAAAAGATCGAAACTAGAAACTAAAATGTTGGAAATCATTCAAAACTACAAATTAACACTTTCAAAAAGATTAAAACTAGAAATTGACAATTTCGAAATCACTCAAAACTAAAAATCAACACTTTCAAAAACACGGAAAGCTAGTAATTAACGCTTTCAAAAAGGTCAAAACTAGAAATTACCACTTTCGACAAGTTGAAAAGCTTGATACAGTACCGTTTCGAAAAGACTAACCTTTTAGAGAGGTGTATCCCTTTAATTCCAGTACAATTGAGATAATTATTGTATTAGGCATATTAAGGACAAGGAGTGCACCTGTAAATTACTACTAGATACGTTCTGACGTGTATTATGTTTACGATTTTGGTGGCATAAAAAACATGATCTTTTGACAGCTAAAAAAAGACTAAATCCTATTATGAGTTATTAGACCTAAAAGGGTGGTAACTTGAGAACTTGAGACCTAAACCAAATAATGAAGAAAAAAAATGCTTTTTTTCTGTTTGAATCCGTCCCTTTTATGTTTTAGTTTATGTATGTAGCTTATTGCGTGTTGGGTATAACTTACCGTATGTATTTAGTTCAGAACACATTTTAAGTTTTTTTGTGTTTGTTTGTTTGTAACCGCTACCACTACCACACCTCAACGAACCATATAATTATTCTTTTCAAATTAACTCATGTAAGCAATTCTTTTCCCCCTTTTAAAAATACGATTATGATTACGATCTAGTGCTTATTGTTAGTAGTGGAAACCCTTTAAGCTTCCTGCTTCTTTTTAAGCCTTCATTTCATTGTACAGTACAAAGTACCTGCAAACTTTCATGGGCTTGCTACCCTTTTTAACGCCTTCCCATGTTGAGGCAATCTGCACTTGTTATACCATCAGTTTTTTTTATTTTGACACTTTACGAATGACTTCACTACTTTGAGATTCATTCAGAATTGATGTTTAATAAATTGTTTTTGAATGAACTCCAAAAATAAGTCCAAGTTGGTAGCTGACTGTACAAATACAAATAAAAAATGAAATAGCAAGCTGCCACACGGCACGCGTCCCGCATGCTGACTCACAAAAAAAGCAGAAAGCAAAACATGAAGAAAAAAAATAAAGGTTAAATATGAATGGAAGGGTATCCCTAAAAAATGTGGATAGTAAAAACTGGGAAATTGAATACTGAAACAGAATCCCCTAAAAAATGTTGTTATTGTGTGACGATGACTGATTGATCGTTTTTTAATAAACTCCGTTGCAAATGACGTTGATTACGTCATTATAAATGTATTTACACAAAACATCATCATTATATAATCATAAGCATAATCGGCCATCCCCACACACAGACAATTCTGTCAGGAAGTATTTTGAACAGATTTGAACTGATAGCTATCTAGAGGGAACCTAGTCTCGAGCCCTTAGTTTTTTGTTAGTACTTTTTACCAGAAACAGAAACTGTCGCCTTTATTTGTAACAGTAGCGTTTCTAGACTAGATTAGCATCAGTATTTGGAGTATTAAATTGATTGCAGGATTTGATTATAATTTAAATACTTTGACAATTTTAATAACACAAAACGCACAATGCGGTACCGCACATTTTGAACTCATGTAAAACGTTTGGAAACGATAATTTATCGTAATTGAACATGTTTTTGAAAATGGTGGTTGCCAGTTTTGACCTTTATGAAATTGGTAATTCCTTGTTTTGTCCTGCTTGAAATTGTTAATTCCTAGTTTTGGCATTTTTAAAGTGTTAGTTACTAGTTTCGCTCGATTTTAAAAATATTGATTTCTACTTTGAATGTTTTTGAAAATTTGAATTTCTAGTTTTGACCTTCCTGAAAGTGTTCTTCACTATAGCTTTGCACGTTTTTGAAAAGGTCACTTCCTTGGTTTAACCTTTTTGAAAGTGCTAGTTAATAGTTTTGATGCTTTTGAAAAGGTAAACTTCTAGTTTTGACCTTTTTGAAAAAGCTAACTTGTAGAATAAACACTTTTTAAAAGTTTTCTTTCCATAGTTTCCCAGTTCCGAATAGGTTAAATACCAGAATTTCCAAACTGATGTATAATTATGTAGGTACATATTTCTAAATCATCCTCATCTGGGTTTGCGTTTAAAATCCCTCACAATTAAATGGTAAATGAAATACAGGCTTTAAACGAAATTCCCATCTAAAATCTCTCTAGGATGCGGGATGCGGATGATAGTGTGTCAAATCAAAATCGGGAAACAACGGATCAAATCTGTGCATTTTCGAGCATAAAAACTGTCTGAGGAAAACATCCAGGAACAAACAAAAAAAGGAACCCAAATTTTTTTTTGTACAAAATATTTGTACAATTGACAATTGATAGGTACACCGTACAGCAAAGGCACTCACTATTGACTATACAGTTGCCTGGAAATTGAAAATTGGAAATTGGATGGAAGGAAAGGTGTGCTGAGGGTTTGACACTCGTGAGGACGTAGGACTGAGAGGGATGATGGAAGAAGAGAATGAAAAAAAACTTCCAGGTACTTGTCGCTCTTTCAACTGGAAAATAGAAAGAGCCCTTCAGGATCCAAGTACTAACTGTTCTACTATCAGCATTCCAGGCAGGCTGTCTGTTCTCTGTTATGTTCAATCGTGATGACAAGGCAAGTTCTATTAGATAAGCTATAGTATAGCTTCAGCTTCAGCTATACCAGTTTCACTGATACGCGTAATAATCAATGAAATTTTGACTCACTGAACACTGAATCAGACTGAAAAGTCTAAAAACCCGGAAGTGGTTCTTTTTTCCCCCATTTTTTTTTTGTATTCTTCTGCCAATTAACACACCCTCAAACAGACTTCAAACATAATACATTATTATTATTTTTTTACCCATTATGCATTATACATAGCATATCAATGATCAATGCAATGCAATGATCAGTAACAACAATGTACATAAAAAATAGTTTTTTTCCTTTCCTTCTCTCTTTATGGATCCATAAAAGCTCGGTGATGATATTATTTCCTTCTTTTTTATGCCCTACCATTTACCATAGAACTTCGAACTTCGAACTAACACAAATACCCATATCCAAAAAAAAACAACTTAGGCCCTTCTGATGCATAGAACGAAAGGACCAAAGGACCCACAATCTTTTTTTACTGTCCTTATCGTTTTTTAATAATAGTAATAGTAGTAGTGCATGGAACCTACAATTATGTATTGCGATGACAAATTCATTTCAATTCAAAAGTGAACAATGTCCATGCGACTGTGCATAATGCAGGAGGATTTTTGTGGTTAACTATAACTCATCGATTTCGATTTCTATTTCGATTCGATTTCGATGCGTCTCGGTTAATTATGACATTACAATTACACACACACACAAAATGTGACAAAGTCTATAATTTACAGCCTCCTTTACGCCCACAACACCACAGATAACTCAATTATGACCCAGTGCGGTACCCAATTTGAAGCCGAAGGTAAAAACAAAAACAGAAACAAAAACAAAAGGCAGATGGTTCACCTGGTCAACCGTCTATGCAGTGTAAAGGGAGCAAAATGTTGAATGTACTAACAACTGTTTCAGTAAATAAAACCGTGAACTTGGAATTGATGTGGACTTCTCGCTTTTAAATTGAATTATTTTAGGATTTTGGGGGGAAAAGGAAATCTGTTACGTCATCGTCATCGTCAATCGTACAAACCAAGTGTGGAAATGAACACATTATGTAATTACCCATTCATTATCGTGCTCAAGCCTCAAACTGTGACAGAAAAATATAGTTTGTACTGATATTTCAATTTCGATTTCAATTTCAAAATCCATCCCTCACCACACTACTGTCAACTGTTCTTTTCTTAGTCTTTCTTCCCACATGTTTAATAATAGAGTGAGAGTGTTTGGAGGGGCTCATGAGAATGACAATTGCATCAATTTCAATTTTTCAAACTATCAACTAATGATTCAAGAGTGATTCAGCATTTTTTAGTTTCGTATTGCTATTTTTAGCCACAACCACACTTTTACTGTCAACTGTCGGATTGTGCGTGGGTTCAACACGTGAAACTGTACGATTTTGAAAAAAAATGATCTTACTAGTTAGTCGTAACTATTCCGAAAGTCGAAAGGGTTGACTAACGGAAGCAATAAAGGTTAACATTTTCTTCATGCAGTTGATAGTAAATTTTGCCTTTTCGAAATGGTACTGCGTATATTTCTAGTTTCACATCTTTTGAAAGTGTTAATTTGCTATTTTACACCTTTTTGAAAGTGTTAATTTGCTATTTTACACCTTTTTGAAAGTGTTAATCTCTTATTTTGACCTTTTTGAAAGTATTGTTCAATGTTTTGTTTCACATCTTTTTGAAAGTGTTAATTTCTAGTTTCACACCTTTTTGAAAATGTAATTTTATACTTTCGACCTTTCTGAAAGTCGTAGTTACTAATTTTGAATACTTTTAAAACTGCTATTTCCAGTTTTGACCGTTTTAAAAAAGTTAATTTCTACATAAAAAAAGCACTTTTGTAAATCATTCTTACCATGCCATGGTTTCCCAGTTGCGAATAGGTTAAAAGTAGGTAATTAATATTTTAAGACAAACCTTCATTGCACGAGTAGGATCTGAATCCCCCTGAAGATGAGGAGGAGGATGCGGAGCAAGTTTCTTGCTCATCCGATAATGAGCCTGCTCTCTCGGTGGTCATCATCAAAAAATTTTGTCTTTGCAATAATTAACTTTATTGTAATGATGCAGTCCTGAAAAGGTCCTTTTTTACTAGAAATTATTCACGAAACTAATCACAAACAATGTACACTCGAGAAACACGGGGCACAATTTGTCAACTAGAATTTCCGCCGTATGTTCTGTGACCGACCAAGGCTTTAAAAGCCTTAAA
>JAQFZC010002669.1:0-21904 GCA_034695205.1 Dicyrtoma fusca
GTGCGGTGAGGGGCCATCTCGTACAGGATCCTTTGATAAAATTTCACAGGGGATTCTGTTAGGGATTGGCGCTGTCCAAGGATTTCCATCGGCTCAATAATGGGATCCGGATCGTCGAAGGCACAGTTGTCTTCGACGTTTTTGATAAAAACATCAAAAGTTGGGTCATTGGTCACGAAATAGGCGTTGTAGAGAAAGAAGAACTGTTGAGCGGTGGGGCTGAGGAAAGCTTTCCGTAGCTGGATCTTCTTCGCCAGGTCGTTGAGGGAAGTGCCGTTGGCCCAGCGTTTACAGCGGGCAAGATACTCCTTCATCTTCCGTGGAGTAATTCGTTCGGCGTAGACGGGGGCACGGAGAGGCGGAGCTTTAGTAGCCATGACAGCTGCACGCCAAGTGGAGGGTAAGGGCAATTTCAGTGCCCATCTATGTTCAGAATCCTCGAGCAGCAAAACTAAATTTGAATTTTGTGCAGTGGAATGACTCCGAAGCATAGATGGGCGCCCACAAATATTATAGTCTATATTAAATCTTTTAATAATAATATAGTTAAATAAGAAAGTACGCTAATGCCTGGTTTAAAAATACATAAGTAAAGATTTTATAATACATACACCTTTAAAAACGGATAACCGTCGGTTTCAAAGTTCAAATGTAAAACCTGGTTCGCAGTGTACAAATAGGAAATACGTATAGTAGCTGCCCACTTACTGCCTAACATAGAGTACAGCGTATATGCACTCTTTTACAATCTTATAAATACACTGAAAAGGGTGGTTTACCTACATCTAGAGGAATAATGTATGGATAAGCCTTTGGTTTGCGTACAAACCTTTCACTTTAGGCTTCTAGTGCGCATCGGTAACTGCCAGAAAAAGGGTCTCCTTGATCTCTGCCTCGTAAGGAGATATGAGAGTCAAAGGAATTAGATATCGGAACGTTGGTGTAAAGGATCATAACTGTTTCTTCATTGAGCAAAGTTCTGTCCTCAACCCACGCATCAGAGAGAGGAGAGTCATCAGAAGAGGAGAGAATAGTAAAATCGAAAAATATAATTATTAGATAGGCCCTGTATGATACGGCTGTGTAGCGAGCCCTGTACGATCGGAAATACAATGTTTGTAGTTTTAACCCCTTTGAGAATTTTTAAATTTAAACATATCAAGAGCAATACCAGATTTAAGTTTTATTTTGTACTGCATACAAACTGTTTGCATAGACTATCTTGAAGTTACCTCATACCAAACCTAATACCTATAGCAAGTTTACTTTAGTGGCTACATAGTATACACACACTCAGTAAACATTTCAGGAAAAAGTTTCACTTCTATCTCTTGGTAGGCGGGTGACAGGTTGGTATAGGAACCTCAATATAACGTAACTTCCAAATATCCGTAGTTTTACATTGTTGTGTCTGGTTTAGTTCGTTTGACCCAATTACATCTGTACATCGTTTTCCGTAATTCTCCACTACGCCTTGCTTCTGGTATTAGGTTTGCGTACTCTCGCCTACAGTAAAAGCCGTCGTATGAAGCAGTTGCTATGCGAAGTAATACAAAGGTAAGAGCTTAATTCAAAAGGACAACAGAACGGTACAAAATGAACCCTGCGTACTTTGTATAGGCGTACCAATGTACTTGGCGGAAGTTTCCTTCTTCCAGGTGAGTGGTAGAATGGTATTCTTAACTGTAACCTTTCTCATACTATCCGTACGACATTCTTTGGATCCACCTTACTACTTTGACCCAAGCCATGCAAAGTAATACCCAATTTAATTATGCTACTAGTACATACCTTTTTACTGCACCATCGATTGATTTAAATTCAGTGCAGCCATAGTATGACATATTATACTTAAGCATACCAAACCCCAAAATAAGCCAGGAACAAGACAAGTAAAATGCCATATTAAAAGGGGCATGTAGTTACTACATGTGACTTGCAACTCCAACAAACAAGGGTCTAGTCATCTTATTAGCTACTGTCCACCACAATTTTACTATCAGAACAATGAGATAAAACTGATGACACAATATTGCGGCAGCCTCTCAACCCAAAGCTGCTAGTTCAACTATTAGTGATAGAGCTGTTTAATTACCGGAATGTTTATGTAGGTAGGTGCCGTCAACTCCTTTTAATGTAATATAAAAGGTGTCACCAGGTAACGGGTCCACGCGGAATAAATTTTTGAGGGACGTCAGTTGGTCTGCTCCCATTGCAAAGTATAACGTATTGGTATAACTACTTTCAAAATCTTCGTCAAACATGAGTTTTCCCCTCAATCTATGGCTTCTTTTGTCTCCTTTTCCGACGTCACTGATTTACATTCTTCATACATTTGGTAAGCACTCGTCTGCTATAGCTTGTTCAGGTTCCAAGCTTGCTCAAGGTGCCAAGAGATATTTATCGAAATGAGGCCCAGCTATTTTTTTCAATCCTCTTATTATTATTATTGTTAAAAGGCTCCGGAAAACTATAATTTAGTTACCCGAATACTGCCAATTCTCAATTTCTAGAGACACAGTTGTTCTCGCATTGGTAAACAAAAAAGCGTATTGCATAAATATAGAAAGCTAACCCATCATCTGTCCTATCTCTTTAAATTTTATTATGCTGTTGTCTATGGCTGCAGGTTAGGTTGCGGCATACAGACTTAAGTTGGCCGAAACGATTAGCCCTTCATACGGGGTGAGGGTTTTAAACTGCTTTTGTAGCCTGGGGACATAGGCCACCAATTTGCCAGAACGCAACGAGTGAAATTCAAGAACCTGCATTGTGTGAACATTGTTCCGGTGTATGGCAGGGGAGCGCCAGTCGGTTGTAGTGTTCCGGAAACCGGGTAGTTTAAGTTAGGTTAAGGAGTATTTTGCAAAGAGAGGTAGAAAAGAAGCCGTATACAGATGAGGGTGAGACCGAATTTGAGGTCTCTCCCAGAGAGCGAATGTACGACGGGTCAGGAGTTTTTTAAGTTGGTTAAGGGAAGACTAGTCCTAATAAAATTTGGGTCTTCAGCGAGGGAATTACAGGTTTTGGAGAGGTAGATAAAGATAAAAGATTAGGTATCACTCTGCTAGTGCGACAAACGTTGGCTGTATGTGACTAAGTAGATGAATTAAATGAATCGTGAAACTGAAATCAAAATGTTGAATGTATCATATGTTCAATTTAATAAATAAATAATTAACAAATAATTGGATTTGATTTAACACAAAAATTTAGTTTGTAAAGGAATAGCCTGACCGAGCGTCAGAACTGTGTGTTAGATTTTTTAGAAGTGGCCGGTGAGCCGAAAGTTGTGATTGCTTAAATAGAAAAAATACACTTACGTCACACGGACTAAACTTAGTAAAAGTAGAGCACCCTTCACTTTGAGTTCACAGAAACAAAGGAACAGGAGCTACTACACACAAAGAATATTTACTTGTAATTTCCATAAACCCAATGGAAGCAATTAGCACGATTGAAATACTGATTACAAAGGATTACTAAATAAGTCGAGAAATAAGAAGTCATACTTACATGAGACACTGTTAAAACACTTAGAATAATAAAGAAATGAAATTGCACTATCAACTATGACGAGAACTCAAATTAGACAAGCACGAACTGAACAGTTGGTAGTTAAAGTTACCCACTCATCCTAGCGCGTGATTTAGATCTCCGCTTACAATGTAAGGTATATACATAATAACCATGAAGCCTCAGAAGGTCAATGTATTTAGTTAATTTGGAATATCTCAGGAACGACCCGATAACCTTTCTCGATTTTAACCGTACAGTTAGCGGGGGTCTTATAGAACAAGAATCCAGAAGCATAGGTCATTGCGTTCAGAAACATGGATTTTTTGACCTTTTTTCAAGAATGCCCATCTATGTTTACGTTTATAGTTATATATATACAGTTACCTTAAAGCTTTCTTAGTTTTAAACAGTAAACTGAACATAGGCGGAGTTGTAATGTCCACAGACTGCGGTCCAGGTAACAAGACGCTAAGAATAAACATTTTAGTTAAAGCATGTCGTTAGGAAAGTCGCGCCGGATGCTTGGTGCTGGACTGGGTTAGTCTGTACTGACTCGACTTTGGGGCCGGGACCGAACCCTAGTCCTGTGTTCCCGCGGAGGTTATTGAACGCTACCAGGAAAGGGATCTGGCGCTATATTCCTTTAGGGGGGTTGATCAATAGAACTTTCGGAGAAGGGAACCTTTCAATGGCCTCACTCGTAGCAACAGAGGTTGTTTAGGGATGAAACCGGAGGAAAGTAAAGTTAATTGAGGAACTAACCGGGCGCATGGGACAGGCAATGGAGCGCTCAATGAAGGACGGCACCTAGTAAGGTTCAGCGCATCCCTGAAGCTATCGGTTTACTACACTGAAGGACAAAGCCGGGAGCGTAAGCTTGAAGAGAGGTCTAGAATACGGAGACGGCTGTGGTACGCCTGAGGTTCTCGAGAAGTAGGACTTTGGAACTCACGAAGTGGGGGATTCGAAGTAGGTTTGGAGGAATGGGCAGGAAACCCAGCTCCGCTCTATGAAGAGTCCTCCTTGGGACCAGCGAAACTGGGTCGAGTTAGGGGTAGTCCAAATTCATAACTGATGGGAATGGTTTTGTCATTGGATATAGTTTTCTTGTGTCTTGTAATATTTTAGAGGGGGAAAGCTGAGAAGACTGGGTGGCAGTCAGTCGGTGATTTCCATTTTTCTTGGAACAATATAATATCAGGAGATTATGGTGGAGATCAAGAAGCCATAATGTGAGGAATTAGGACAGAATGATCAACCAAACAAAGCGAGTGCAAGTCGGGCGAGGCAGAGTTGGGTCGACCAGTAGCGGGAAAAGCAAGAAAGATGGGATCAACATAACCGAGACAGACAGCAGGAGCAGAACTTCACGGTTTCTACAATCCTTGAGTGCTTCGACCCACAACAGTGTAGCAATAATCCCCAAACAATAAAAGTGCTAACGAGATCGCGGGTAAGGCGCAAATGACTCGTGATACAGTCTTGGGGTGATTTCAGTTAGTGTCAGAAGGCCGAAACGTAAAGCGAAGTTGGAGCGCAAGGAACTCGGACACTCGGTGGGAAGCTGGAAGTGGAAAAAAGGCCGCCGAACCAGCGGAACCGGATCCAAAATATTGAAAAGGCTAATAATTAGGTGTGTGCTAATTAGGGGCGCGGTGAACGCCAATAAATATTTTCGAAGGAGAAAAGGGGAAAATGGTTTTTACCTTCAAGGTTTTTCCCTCGTCGACGATGGGGTCTTAGGTAGATACTGAACAATAATGATTTGGACTGTGTATAATGTGTACAATGTACTTGGTGGTCGCAGTAATCCATTTATAGGTGCAGGTAAAGCATTAACCCTTGTGTCAATAAAAATTAAAAAGTTATTTACCCCGTTTAGCTGAACAAATGTACGTAAATTACATAAAAGATTTTAGTTATCGAATTTCAAATCCATTTTTCAAAATTGTACTGGAACTTGTGGGCAAGGCACGCACTTTTTAATTACAATATTATGCATTACGAGTCCTTAGGAGTTGCTTTGTTGGTTTTGGGCAACATTTACTTAAAACGCTGTATCATCGCAGAATGTTCCCGTGTAAGTTCCCAATCATTTTCCAATTCAATGTACTTTATTCGTTCTGTCCTATGTATAAATTATAACTTATAAAAATTAAATTATACGTTCCTTTTTTTTTGTAATTTGCTTTTTTATTCTAAATTTTAAATTCCTCCATTAAATGGAGATTCGAATGGTCCTAACTTAGTGGACTGAACTACGAAATGTTCGATGAGCCATCAGTGTGTCGAACCTGAAACCCTAAAATTGCATACATAATTATATGGAGACAAATAAATCCTTTATAATTTAAAGCGCTGGCGGTTTGTAGCACGCCATCAAAGTTATACTTATACGTGTGCAACGAAAGTTTTTCAAGTGTTAAAAAACTTTTACAAAATACTTACAGATTTAGACTCTTTTTGTAGAAATGTGATCGGATTTACATTTTTTTTAGTGGCCATTACCATATTAAACGTATTTTACAATAAGTGCAGATTCTGACTAGTGCTAAAGTACATATCTCGTTGCATTTTAAATGTGCCTAGCAAATGATTAGGCATTTGCCTGTACTTCCTGTGATTATCATGTTTTTCCCATTTTTTTTCAATCGGCAAATAAATGGTTAGACGTGTGCGTGTGAATCAAGTAGGTGTAGGGAATTTTTGCTACAGTCAAGTGGTTTTGAATGAAGCTTAATTTAAAATGTCCGTTATGTATATGTACATATATTATGTGTCTATTTCACACTCTGAAAAAAGTAGTCGTGGACAAACAAGGAAATAAAAAGGTCATTCGATATAATCACGTGGATGAGCCAATAAATACGCACGCCGGTACATCTTTTGCGATACTACAATAATTATTATTGCGAAATTTTATATGAGTCCTAGTCCAAGCCATGCAATGGTCTTACTGCTTCTCTGTATAATAGTAATTACAAGTAATTAGTCTAAATACATAGCGATATATATTCTTATAGCACTCTTCATTTCGGTGGGAATATTTTTGTTGCGTCATAACTATCCATTTTACTCGTTCCATATACCCATACTATATTATATGCTCTTTTTGCTGTAGGTCATATAAAAAATTACCTATAGTTTAAAACAAGTTCTAAAACCTTTGAGCCAGGATACTTTTCGTACTTTTTTTTATTCATTCTAATGCGCAAATCAACGTGAGGTCGCAGTTATTGTAATTCGTTCTCTCGATCCAGTAAATTACTTATGCTATGTAATTACTATACTACTTTTGTTCATAGCCCATTGTTTATACATATGTTTTTGCTTTATTATAAAATATGTACATAATAATTACATTGTACTATTTTTATGAATGATTATTATGTTTGGGCTCTGTGGCTCTGTCTGTCAGTCAGTTCTGTATTTTGGTATGAATATTAATTTATTGTTTTGTATACGCAGTATATGATGTTCCCATTAAAGCAGTAATACTATTGTAAATTATAAAAGTTTCTCTCGGAATAGAAAACAAATCTCATTAATATAAGAACTAAATTATGTATTGAAGGACGGCGTAGTGGCGGCTCTAGCAGTAGGCCAGAGTAGGCAGCTGCCCGATCATTCATTTTCAAGGTTTAAATATTGAGATACGATTTTCAAAATTGCATAAATCCTTAGCCATAGACATTATAAATTGAATTTACGTACGTAATAAAGGCTCAAGGTAGAAAATATCCATTGTAAAACAGCGCTTTTTTCTACTATTGTGTGTCTGTACTACACTTAAAATATTTTCTGTGCCTAGAGCCGCCACTGGAACTGCAATAAAATGATTGAATGGCGTATTAATGATTTTCAATAACTTTTCCTTTCCTACGCTTACAATCCCGTCATGTTATCACATTATACGAAATGAAACACTATTGCAAAAATACATACGTAAAAAATCTACAATATCTACTATTGCTGTAAAATTGGAGACAAAAGTTGGAAAAATGAAGCTTTACATGCGTTACTTGCTGCTTATTCTTGTACACGCAACGGTTTTAATTCTGATAGGTAAGTCAATTAGTCATAATACAAACAAGGTATTTAAAACTGAATTGTTATAAATGTGAAAAATGTGGGCAATTATCTACTAAAGCAGAAGTAACTTCCATTTTTTATGCAGCCCTACTCTACGGTCACAAAAAACAACCTGGAAAACACTTGCACTCACACCACTCAAAAGCCCTGTCACACCGGATGTAGTTATGCCAGAGCTGATCGACTTATAGTTTTATCAGAAAATTCAGTGGGTATACAAACTTAGCACATATTTCAATCACTTTGACACATAAATTGTAAATAATGTGCATGCTTGTTCTATGCCAAAATAAAGTGCACGATCTGATGTAGAATCAACTCCTGTCTTTTACAACTTTATTCTATTTCGTAATCAGATACAAGGTAGAATTGTAACAAGGAATCTGAAAATCAATCATAAACCAAATAGCCTAAACCACTTGAGCAAAGTAGAAACTATTTCCAGTTAAATTTTAGAAAGCTACTTCCACTGGTGACCCCATTGGTGTAGTACGTTGCTAGTATTGGGTAGTCGGTGGAGTATGTAGAACGAGATGTGACTCTGTTGTACAAGCTAAAACGATAATGAATGAAAACATAATTAAATTATTTTTTTTATTAATACCTACACGTTCTTTCAATTTATCCGTATTTATTGAATTGAGTGATAAAACTTAAATTTTACCATGCTAATCTATTGACAGGATTATTCGTTTTTCCAATTTCGTAAATTAGCAAGGCGTCATAATAGTTGCAAGCATTCCTGACGTACGCATCCAGGTTTTCTACCGTCAAAGTCGTTCGTGTTAAATTTTGCGGATTAATCACAATTGAAAGGCGATCTCCGCTCGTTCTGTAGCCTACACTTTGGCTTCCCGTGGGTGTTCTAAATACCATATTTGAGCCAGTGTAGGTTCCGTGTTTTAGTTTTTTGAAAATGTCAATTCGAATGATAAAACCCTTTCCGCTTAAGTTGTCATGGGAATTAAAGTTGAGGAACACTCCCAATGGCTGGCTGAAACTTGTAAAGTCTAATCCTTGCTGACTGAAAATTCATAAGGGATGAAGTTTTGCATTCTTTTAAAATATGATTTCGAAAGGACGGCCTTATAGTTAGCAAGGAAATGATAATGAATGCCACTTACGATAACTTGTAAGTAGGTAGACGGTTGGTGCTAAAGCTGGTGCTTTCGTCATTCTCAATAACTGAAACTTCGTCCCCGGAATCCCCAAAGCCGTCACAAACAAGGGAAATTTTGATGTAGAACCTGTATTTATAGCCACTAATGGTGTCGTCTAAAGTCCACAAGCAGCGCTCATTAGGGTCATACGTTTGATTCGACTTATAATCCACGTAAAAGACTGTACTGTCGTTGGAAGCGATTCCCGGAATAGTTATAAGGCCGCCACACTCTTAAGCAGAAAGAAAGCAAACATTTTATGGGGCAAAAATAGAGTGTCCACTTACGTAATTAGGTAGATAAGTAACAACATTAGTTACTGAAGAAAGTTGTAAGTAATTCAGTAGCACAAATAACATACCAACATGCACAACAGGTGATAACGGCTTATTGAACGGAGCCCGATAATTTGCACACGTGGAAGGAGGTTTCACAAAGTAATCTAAAAACCAAAATTAAAGCATATATTAATCATTTCCCTTAAACGTATTATGTATGGAAGTTATTTAGACGCTATTCTTTACTACCTAGCTCATTTCGGTTTTGTTGGACAGTAGTGTTTAGTTCCATACGCCACGAACCTAGGAATTGAAAATAAAAAAAAAGAGGTTTGAATAATCAGCTATTAATTTGTGTAACAAAGTGGATCCTCTAAAAAAATAAGCCTTAATAAAATTGCTATTAGCTAACCAATATCTGTTTGAATCTCATGCACCGAGCTTTTGACTTCATCTAACTGCTTTCTAAAATCATTTTCTTCCACTTCAGCTGCATTCAAGAAATTTTGGGAGGTCAATCGTCCATTTTTGTACTCATGGATTGCTGGCTCAGTCATCTGATCACAGTAGTTATTGTAATGCTCAAACTCGCAGTCTATAACATAGAATTTTTTACTACTGTTGCTAGGTGCTTGACTGAATGGTCCAAAAAAGAAGGCCGAACATTGATGCCATTTTTCATTTTTGCCTCCGTCTTTTGTGGTCCATGAGTGCTTGTAGTACAGTAAATAAATCTTGGTCTGTTCCTCACAGGGTTCCTGAAATATTGCTGTGAAGGGCGAGCCTCCATGTTTTCGTCCTAAATATTTGATATTTTTAGTCCCTTTTATCGTTTCGTACAGCTTTAGTTTCTCCTCAAAGTTTGCCAGTTTATCCAGTTCTTTGTACCGCTGAGTTCCGCCCACAAAATAGTTCTCGCTATTATAGTTTTCAAGAATAGTGTTTAGAGAGTTTGAATTTAATTCTCCTGTCCTAATTTTTATGACTGTATTTTTTAAATCCATTTTAAATGTTCCCAATGTGCTATTTGCGAATGACTTCTGAGCACTTTTGACTGTCTTGAAATCCTCGTCTGAAGCGATTTCAATATTTTCTGTAAGTTTAGATCGCAGCTCAGTGATCTGGCCTTCTGCGTTGTTGGCGTCATCCAAAGCAGTTGCAAATAAGGCGGGATTAATTGTTGACAAATTAAAATAGGGTCGATCCGGAATTACAAGTCCAAGCTCACTTCTTAAATTGCGAACGGGATACAAAACATAGAAGATTGGTGCTGCTGTAGCGGTTTCAGAACTTCGTGGGTCCAATTTCGGTAGAAACTTTTGATTTACAAACTCCAATAGGCGTTCAGTACCTTTTACTGTGATAGGCTTGGCATCCTCAGTTTGAATATCAGAAAAAATTTTAACTTGAAAATTTTGATTTACTTCATTTACATTTTTTGTTAAAGTTGGTCTGCTTGTTGAAAAACTGTCATCCAAAATATTCTTGAGCTGGTCAGCGAATGCTGTTAATTCAAATTTTGAATCAACGGTAAGGTCATCAGAATCTTCATTATTTTTTATTGTACTGTCGTTGTTTGAACGATGTAGATGATCATGGCGATGGGAACTCTTTTGGACGGAAAATACGGAGCTAAATCCGAACTGAATTTTTGAAACAAAATGTGTTGCCTCGGCTCGCTTTAGCACATCTACAGCAATGAACTCTGCAAGTTCTGGGTCATGGATTTTTACTTGCTCTTTGTTTAGATAGCGGGTATGAAGTATAGAACTTTTTACCGAATTTCCCGTTGATTGAGCATCCCAATGATGGGCCAAATACTGACCACTTCGGGTCAATGGAAACAACCCTGACATAACACTAAACTGTAATTCTGGGTCAATATTTAAAGCTGTAAGTTTATCCTGGTAGCTTTCAGATGGGACGGTGCTGATCACCAGATCATCTTGTTGGGTCACTTGAATCAGCGATTTTTTAAATGTAGGTTTAAACATTGACCTCTGTAAGAAGCTGTCAGTTTTTGCATCGTACAGCTCCCCTATCTCGGCCTGTCTTCCAATAGCTGCCATTTTTCTAGGTTTTGATAATTCACTAGTTTTTATTACACTTTGCACGTCATCAACAGTCACCTTCCCGTTAATGATTTGCTTAATTACTGTACCGTTAACTGAAGCACACTGAGAATACTTGAAATCACAATCAACTAAAAATAGTGAGTTGAAGGGCTGGTTCAACTTTTGTAGCATAGTGTTCAAGTTACTCTGCCAACATTCAAGATCACTTTGAATGAATTCATTTTTATGAAATAGAATGTAGATTACCTTGTCACTATTTTGAATTATTCTTGATTGTAGGTTATTTCGCCGCCCAAAGTATTCTAATTTTGGATGCAAGACTTGAAGGGAATTGAGTATTTTAATTTTGTTTAGGACATCGTTGAATTCGGCTAGTTTTGTTTCGATATTTTGTGCATTGTACTTACTCGTTCTGTACTGATCCAAGAGGCTCGTTAGAACTGTTGCAGCATCAAAGCTTGAACTAGTGCTTGATCTTGCCTTGTTTAAAGCCCCCTTGAACAGGGAGGTAAAGTTGGACTTTGCTGCAGCAAATTTATTGCTTAAAGAAGTCATTTTTATTTTCGTCTGGGCTTGAATACATGTCGGCTGAGATTTTAATTGCTGGCTTATACCATATATTCTTTTTTCAGTTTGGTAGATCTCATCGAAAACGTCCATGAATTCTTCCAAGTCTAAACTATTTAATGAATCTGCATTCGGAATATTTTCGTCGATGGGTAAGTTCAGAGAGGCTTTAATAGCGCTGAGTGGTGTAATAGTGAATTGGATCGGGACTCCGAGACTGTCATCTGTATTTTTAATTAATTGAGGGACTTGGTAAAAATAATGTTTAATTAGACTGTGGGTTTCTAGCACATCGTCGTTAGGAAGGAATAAGTCACTTTTGACCGAAACTGTAAAATTTAGGGTTGCATCGGAATCGGGTACGGATGCTAATGAGGCATCATCCCATTTGTGAAGTTCACTCTCTAATAAATTGGTCAGTTCTTGCTGGCACGTGGGAGTTGTTTCGGATGTTTTGAAACCCAGGGCTACATTTACCCCCCACGTTATTCCGGTAACAATATGTGTGGCCTGCTTGTGTTGAAGCAAGTCTGTATTGTAGAAATTTTTGAGCCCCTCACTAAACGCTTTTAGACGTTCCTTGTAAGTTTGATGCTGGTACAGTAGAATTCCCAACACATTGTTATTTTTGGGCTTGTCCTTCAGGAAAGTGGCAGCTCCTTCAACTTCGATGATTTCTGTCAAAATATTTGCGGCTGTATTGGCGTCCACGTTGAACAATCTGAATTTGTCCGAAAATGTGCTCGTAGTGGCCGTGTGAATGGTTGTGTCTGGTCTTTGAGATGTGGCTATTAATTCACGTGGAATGGATTTTTTGAAAATGTTGACATCCCGAAATTCACCGGTGTATTCGTTGTACAAATCACCTAAATTAGCTGTTCTTCCAAGGGCCTGGACTTTGAGGTAGGTGTCCACTGCTGTAGCCAGTTTGGGGTTCCATACTATTGAGAATAACAGTATCTGTATTGCACCGAAAGCTGCCCCAATTTCTCTTAAGTTTTTAGGACCCATTTTTCAACGGAGAATTGCTAATAGAAATAACGATGGTCTATCTAGCAGCTTTCTTTCTAAGTCAGTGTGTCCTGTCTGACTGACACTAACGCTAGCTCTAATTTGCAGTGAATTCAGATGATGATTAAATTATTTGATCTACTATAAAAGGATTAAAATACACAATAATAATTATTAATAATATTAATTTAAGGAAGGCTAAATCCATACATTAAAGGCAATTCTAGCAACAGTGTTTACATTCATTTTAAAGCAGTATCTATATTATCGGAATTCCAGTTAAAGTTCAATGAAAAGGCACTATTATATAGTACTTGCTCTTACTCTTGAACTCTCTCGTCAAAACCTTGGTTACCTACTTATAAATAGATATATAATTACAGATCTATATTATGTTGTTAAAAAATAAACTTTCGATCATCACGGATGTATTCATTCCATTCAGACTTAATTTCCCAGAATTTGATAAGGGGAACTTGATGCATTATAGTGTTATTTCTTTGAAGGCATTTTTTTAATGATTCAGACACTAGTATTTCCAGAAAGGTTGTGGCCCCAAGAACGTTATAGAAATTGGCTAGGAATGGCAAAGTAGGCAGGCCTCTATATGTAAAGACTGACGACAGATCTGGGACGAGACTACTATGTATAAAGGTCGAGGTTTACTTAATCTTAATCTGGACATTTTCTATTTCTAAGAATACTACAAAAAATAAGTATATGTGTAATCAAAGCACAGTTGCATGGTCATACATCGGTAGCGCCGAATAACGTATAAAATAAGATAAATGTGTTTGTAATTAATTAATTACGTCCCAATCCCAAGTCTAATGCAGTGTAACTATGCTAAATTCTTTAAATCAAAAATGTAATGTAAGATGGGGCAAAACCGTGTTCTGGGGCAAAACCGTGGCGGGGCAAAACCGTGGATGGGGCATATCCGTGGTGGGGCAAAACCGTGGATGGGGCAAAACCATGTTGGGGCAAAACCGTGGATGGCGCAAAACCATGTTGGGGCAAAACCGTGTTGGGGCAAAACCGTGGATGGGGCATATCCGTGGTGGGGCAAATCCGTGTTGGGGCAAAACCGTGGATGGGGCAAAACCGTGGTGGGGCAAAACCGTGTATGGGGCAAAACCGTGGATGAAATGAAATCACTGATGAAGGAAATCCGTCGCAATGTGACAAAAGAAGAAAAAATTCTTTTCTAATTTATTTTTTTTAACTGAAGGTCAGAGTTTATATTTATTGATTATTTGAGAAATTCCACTTTGCACTTATCGTTAACTAACTTCTACTAGTATTTTTTACAACGTTCCCCACTTCGTTATTGCAGTTTAAGCTTAATTGGAAACGTCGTAATATTAACTTTATGAAAAAACAATTTTTTAATCCTGTTTTGACACTACGAGTGAACTACAAAAATTGTTCATTGCACAAAACTGTCTACAATTTTAGACGTAGTCCATCAAACAAGAAAATATAAATGTCAACCAACAAATAATGTCAACCACAAGGAAAATAATTCTAAAGACTAATAGCTGTTACGACCGTTGCGTTTGCCGTTAATATGCTAATAGTGCAAACGAGAGCTATTCCATTCTGAACTTCTGACCCTCACACCATTGCAGCCTTAGTATAGTCAGACTTGACTAGCTGACAGTGACATGATATGACTGTACTTGTTAGTTGTTTTTTTAAATTTCGACTTGTCTAGACTAGACTAGCTGGCTTTTGTAAATATTTTGACTTCTCTAAACTAGACTAGCTTGCTTTTTACGAGTTTCGACTTGACTAGACTAGGCCAGCTGGATTTTTTTAAAGTTTTGGCTTTTCTAAACTAGACTAGGTTTGCTTTTGTAAACATTTTGACTTGCCTAGACTCACTAGCTTGCTTTTTAAGTTTTGACTTGCCTAGACTAGGCTAGCTAGCTTTTTCAGTTTCTCGACTGGTCTAGCCTAGACTAGACTAGCTGCTTTTTTAAGTATATATATATATACGCACACTGAGTGCGTTGTGCCACGAGGCACAACGCACTCGTGAAGGATGGTTCGTGGGCTATAAAACCATTAAGGAAGCCAAGATTCACGACCCTAATGAAAAACAGTACTTTCTGTCAACCCACGTCGTGTACTATGAAGATCTTATCCCTGCTCACCCCAAGCCAGGCGAGGGTGCGTATGTACGTTTTGAAAAGCAAGCTGAACTGAACGAGAACCGACGGGATTTCATTGACAAAATGAAAATCTCCAAGAACTCCAATTCAACCCTTTCAAGACGTTCAAATGGACCGACAATCAAACGGATTCAGGCGAAGAAACTGACACCATTTCACAAGCAGGTGACAAAAGTACATATATAATTAATATTGATTCTGACAAAGATATCGACTTACTAGTAGAGAATTTATCACTCCACCCAATGAACATCCCACCCGTTGGTGGAGAAACCAACAGCAGCGATACTATCGAAAACCGCATTGTTCATAACAATCTTATCCGCCGGGAATTCGGTTACAATTGGGATCAAGATGTGGGGGAAGAACAAGTCCTGGACCGGGAAATTCATACACAAGAACTACATCCCATCCATATTGAAAATGATACTGATGCAAGAAGTCCCAGACATCACGAAGTACCTACATCACAAGACAAGGCCAACATCATTTAGGCACTCAAGGAAGTAGGTAACAAGAAAAATATTTTAACTCAAAGGGGGAGAAAACCTTCCCGTCCTGCTAATTACAGGAACTTCCAACGATCGCATGCTGCAATGCAAACCGTCCCATCTCTGGGCCAGCTTATGACCGAAATGAAGGACCACGCTGCACGCCTGCAAATCGAAGAAGAGATAGCAGAAGCTCAAATGAACATTAAATTACTGAAAACCTTTTTACAAGCAATCCAAGCACACGACTGTCACGATTGGGGAGAAGCGATGTTTCGCGAGATCCTCTTTCGTTTACAATATAAAACGTGAAATATAGTTGAACGGCCACGCAACTCAATCACCGTTCTAGGCAACAAGTGGGTTTTTACAAAGAAACCAGCCACAGATGCTCACCCGGATGGACAATACAAAGCAAGACTGGTAGCCCAAGGATTTAATCAAGTAAAAGGCATTGATTATCATGACATTTATGCTCCAGTAGCTCGATATAAAACCATCAGGGCGGTTGCAGCCTCAGCAGCTATCAACAATTTGACTCTCTGGCAACTGGATGTTGAAACTGCATTCCTCAATAGTCCCATTAAAAAATACGTATACATGGAGCAACCCATGGGATTTTACACTGCTCACAGGAGCGAGTACGTATGCAAGTTGAAACGGGCGCTATACGGACTTAAACAAGGCTCAGCTAACTGGTATGCGGAATTCTGCAGTTGTCTCAAGTCAGCAGGTTTCCATCCTAGCTTTTATGATCCATGTCTTTTCAAGCTTCAAAAAGATTATTCTGATTCATATGTAATAATGGCTGTTTATGTCGACGATGCAAGGTTGGCCGGAAATGACTTACAATTCATGCAACAAATTGTAGATGTGATCTCCAAACCCTACAAGCTAAAGGTAAACAAGTGCCCAAAGAAATTCTTAGGTACGGATATACACATCACTCCAAGGGGGATTGGCCTCGCTCAGCATACCTACATCGACAAGGTGTTAAAACAATTCAGCATGCAGAACTGTAAAACCTACCCTATCCCAATGACGACGGATGCAATGCAAAAGACAATCAAGACCGGACAGCACGAGCCAAAATTCGAGACAAATAAGGAATTCCGTGAACACATGGAAGAAAAGCTCTATCCATCCGACCTTGACTACCTAGATAGACACGAACACAGACGAGCTCTGGACAAAGGCATCCCATTCCAGCAGCTGGTCGGCTGTCTACTCTTCATAGCAAGAATCACAAGGCCCGACATATCGTACGCTGTAGCAAGACTTACCAGGTACATGTGTAGCTACGAACATAAGCATTTCAATGCAGCCAAGATTGTTATTAGGTACTTACAGGCAACTCCAGACCTCGGCATCTTTTACAAGCGCAAGAACAACAACTCAGACAATGAATTGATTGTTTTCAGCGACTCAGATTGGGCTGGATGTAAACAAACCAACAAGTCCACCACTGGATACATCATGACAATCAACAATTCTCTACTGGCCGGGACTTCTAGTAAACAGAAACTCATCGCTCTCTCCTCCTGCGAAGCGGAGACCAATGCGGCTGTGAGTTCTGTAAAATTTCTATTCTGGTTGAAAAATGTAGCGGCTGACGTAGGCATCATCAAACGACTTTCCAAATCTATCGTTTTTATGGACAGTCAAAGTGCAATGGACCTCGCTAAGAGCCCAGCTTTCCATCTGAGGAATAGACATGTAGGTATCAGGCAGCATTACCTCAAGAAAGCACTCAAGTCTCAAAGGATTATGCTGAAGCACATGCCTACTAATGAACTCGGTGCTGACATGTTAACCAAGCCTCTTTCCCTTCCCAATTTTGCACCACTACGAGAACGTTTAAAATTAAATTTTATTTTGAGTGACAACAATAGAAAAGCACAGAAGAGACGTCACCAGTCAAAGGATTCAGCCTCCCCACCAAAGACAATAAAGTTCCAGTTACCTGAGAACCACGTGGAGAGAGAGAGACCCCAACGGCAACCCACACCACAGCTGGAAGGACGTGCTTCATCCGACACAATTTTATGACCATCATTCAAACAATTTCAGTCATCACAAGTTCATTTCTCACTTTCCTTCTCCTCCCCACACTTGTGTGTGGAGACAAGTTGGATGAAGGTTCATCCGTAATTTGGAGACGATCCACGAAGCCTGCGGTCATCGGCTACCATTCCGTCAACCTCAAGATCAAGCTCGTATCTCTTTGCAATCTCATACCCATTGCAGACCAGCCTAACTAGAAAGAGTCCAAACTTATGGAGAAATGTCATGCTCAATATACATCACTATTCATCAAGGAGATTGAGCAAATCTGTCCAAAGAAGAAATTCTTTATGCTAAAACGAGAGGAAAGGTTAATATTCACCGCAATTAGTCTACTAATTATCTTTGCAGTCACTAGTGCAGGACAAGGTCTCTCCTGGCACATGGACCACAGGACCACTTAACTCTAACTTACGCAGACGGAAAAAAAATACCATTGACGGACTTGAGAAAACGATGTCAGTTCAAAACAAGGAAATCATCACTCTCCAAAACGACGTGGTGAAGATGGGTAAAGCAATCAATGACATCGTCACAGATATGACACTCTAGAACGACCAGGTACAAGAAATTCAATACATACTTTCTTACGCTGTTTCAAAATTAAACATTGGGCGTACAGTCATTCAAGATACAAACAGGGCATGGGATTCAAGACGTGTGGATCCACGATTATTCGATTTTCTCAATATAACCCTCCCATGTGCCCCCAATTGTCCTTTGGAATACGGAGACCCACGAGCGTGCTACATGGAAAACGATGAATCAGGTGTTTTTTTTCAATTTTCTGTTCCAATGGTGAACCCAGACATTACAATTTTAGAAGCTGATCCATTTCTTCTCAAGCTCACCACCAAGAAGAAGGTATGCACCGTTAGATACATCGGTCCCCGCAATGCACTCATTTACCCAGGCGAAGACTGTTTATATGCAACTGACTTCGGGATGGAGCCAAGGGGGCTTTTACTTGTCTCTCCAATTGGGACGTGTCAAGACAAGCTCACCTTCAACAATGAAACTACCAATTTTGAATGAGTCAAATGTACTCCACACACAAATGGAGATGCTGCTGATTACGTTCAAGTCAAGGCTTACAATAACAAATATCATATTTACTGCCCTGATGCACCCATCAAGATCGGGGGTAAACGAGCTATTATTTGTCCAAATAAAGTGTTCACTCTCCCTCTCACAGATACTTTTACTCTCAATAACATCACTTACAAGGAGGACACTCATGACTAAGAAAATAAAGTGGCATCTCACACCTCACATCAATTGGGATTCTCCAAAAATGATTATTCCTCCCTTCCTCGAGAAGGACTTCCACCAGTGGTAGAATGAAGACTATGACCCAACCAGTTGGATTCCATACATTATTATAATCATATGTTTAACTGTCGTGTGCTATCTTTTTAGAGTACAGATTGGTGAGTTTCTCAATTTCCTATGGATGAAAACTCGGAGACCAGTTATGACTCCCGTTCCTCGACCACGGCGACAAGCTGACACTGACATGAGCCCAATTTCCAATCGACTGACTGAGCCTCTGGTCAATCGCACACCAGACGCCTCCACTAGTTCTGGACCGGGACCACGATCATCAAGCAAGAAGTCATTGATGCAAATTACAGTCCCTACCCACACCAACCAGATAGACTTTTCGAGAAAAATAACTCCACGCAGTCTGGATAGGAAGAAGACGACAATACAAACTCAACATTCTCTCTCTCTTCAGTCTGGACTCAACGAGACGCTGAACCAAGCCATGGTGATCCGAGACGAACAGCAGCCGTATACCTCTACCCTTCTCAAATACCGGGAACAAGGTGACCAAGAAAAAGCTGACCTTCTATATGATTTAGGCATCATGGACTCAGACGGGGATGTCACGCTAACCAAGCTGAATGACGATAAATCCATCACATTCACCCAGGCTTACATCCAGAAACTTTATCAGATTTTCCTCTAGCAAAACAAGATGAAAATGACGAACCCAAGCGCTCCTGACAACACATTTGCTGGCAGTTCTGGAACTTCAGATAAAAATTATTTTAATAAAAATTATTCAGATGAAACGTCATTTAGATATAATGGAAAATAATAATTTCAATTTTATGTTTTATGATTTACAAGTTTAACAAAATTATTATTACCTGTACAAGATAATTAGATGAAAGAGGGTGTTGAAATAGATATTTCCCTACTTAAGTAATCTTCATACTTTTACAGGTTCCTCATTCCGATTTCCAAACTCACAAGTTTTCACATTTTATTACTATGTGAAGGATACCGTTTATCCTTCACAATTTCTTAGTAAATGTAGAGCAATCGTATTTATGTAAACATACAAAATACGAAGGCTCATCCGTGTTTAGATTTATTATTATTATCAATACATAGGTATAAATACTTGTGAATAATAAACAACAAGCAATCGAAAGATAGAATCCGAACTGTTCACACGTTAGATTTTATTTCTCATCCATACTTTTCTTAGCATCAAAAATCTCTAGGAGACGTCCTGAGACGATTTTCAATAGCTACAATAATAAAAGTATTCATCAGCGCGAACCGCATCTCATCAGAATTTTCTGTGTCCACCAACACTAACCTGTCAAAAACAAAGGGTTCAGGCATTGCGTTGGGATAAAAAGAAAGCAGTCTAAAAGTTGAGCTTAGTAGTTAATAGTACAATAAAGGAACTTGAAAAGTAGTGAAAAGTTGAAAAATAGTGTTTGAAATTCAAAAAGAAAAGTAAGGTGCAATAATCAGCGTATATACCTTATTTTGTTTGCCTTTGTACATAATCCCCCCGAAGTCGGGTCTTTGGCGCTTTGTTTTCAATTTTACGGCTTTCCTTTTGCATGAAAATATGCTGGAAAGCATCACAATTCATAAGGTTTGAAGGATTAAAGCTGCCCATCTACATTTTCGTTCAACTTTACCAAGGGCTTCATGTAAAAATCCAGAATGCATTCTAATTTCCAGCTCATTTCTTCCTCACGCACCGTTTATCGCTGTAATCCAGCTCCAGATTTAACAATCTTTACACAAATGTAATTAAGCAGCATTCGCACTCAAACCATTGCTATAGTTGTTCCCGCAAGACCATTTTTTTCATGAGTAATTTGGTTCACAGTTTTATATCGTTAATACGGTTCTAATATTATTGTGTAAGTACTTACATTTTAAATCTTCGAAAACTTTAAAAATGTTTTACTACTCACTTCAATTCAACCCTAGCATTTAAAATGAAAATCGTCTTTTACTACTAAAAACGTTAGTTACTGCCATTGCTATAGTTTCGTAAACATAGTAACTTTTTGCAAGTTAAAAAAGCTGGTTGCAAAATTGATTTTGATGCTATTTATTAGGTTTTTTCGTCTAATATTCCTTTTACATGGGTTAACATCAGCCTCCAGAAACTGTCCAGGCACGTACTCGTTAGTGTATAAAAAATAACTTAAAATTTTTTGGAAAATATTGCATTGAATATATTCTATATTAAACAAAGTATTGTTGTGTTCTTTGTAACTTAAATGAAAGGCAACGACTCTGGGCGAAAGATTATTTGCTACATGTCAAACTGGGCCAAGTATTATTATGGGAAGGGTCAGTTCATAGCGGAGAGAATCGATCCATTTCTATGCACCCAGTGGGTGTCCTTTGACGACCATGACATGGTTCGGAGGAAGGTATTGCAAGTCGAATAAATGAATTTGGGCGGTGTGATGATTGATTGAGCTCGAAAATAGTACGCAATGGATAGATTTAAGGTTGTTCTGCGTTGGTATCTTGAAAAACTTCTTGAAGGATTTTCCCATGTAATTCCGGCCACTTACGTGCAACTAGGACATCTAGTAAAAGATAGGTGAACACAGCCCAATTAAGAACTAAGCTCGTAGGCAAGTAGTAGAGTTTATTGTCTACCTTTGGATTAATGTTGAGTGTTACTAGGCTTATAAACAGTAAAGTAAAGTGGACACAACGAAGAAGTGTCCACATTGCTTGTAGACACAGCATGTACTTTGATCTTTGAACGTTAATTTTGACGTACACCGTTTTAGATTTTACATCACGAAGTCTTGAGATTGTAAAGGGTAGGATGCCGATTTTTGAAAGAAAGGAATAAAATGCTAAGTTATAACGAAGATCTTTTGTAGTCAGCAACATTTTGCTGTCAATGTTGTTTAGTGAATGCGCCGGGATAAAAGTATCAGTATTCAATGGCCGAAGCATTCATTACGTTTCCTGTAAACTGAGCTACCAACGACTGACTACGTTTCATATATCTGGACACAGTCCTATACTCATGAAACATTCGTGTTTTAGCCACGATGCTAAATACTCACGAGTGCCCTCGGACTTTTGTCCGCTCTTCTAACTAACTACTTAACTGACTTACTAACTTCCTTTGGCGATATCCTGGGGCTGGTAGCTCTCCTGAGCATTCGTCTTGGCCATGAC